>JABEXW010000097.1:0-68294 GCA_013266185.1 Fusarium sarcochroum | reverse complement strand
GCATAAGACTGGTCAGGCTTAACAACCTTTCCGCTGGAGACTTGCTTATCGGTATAAGCGGGCCAGATGATCTGGCGGCCGGAGGAGACAACGGAGAAGGTGGTGAAACCGTTGCCGGGGCCGAACTGACCGCTCCAGCCAGAGGTAACAGTGTAAGAGCCGCACTTGACAGGGCCGCCGTTGCGCTGAGAAGCCTTGCTGCCGTTGACGACAAACTTGCAAGCGGTGGCGGCGCTCTTGTGGGTGTCGATCTTGAAGTTCCAGGTGCACTGGGTGTTGGCCTTGTTGCAGTTGCGGCTGAGGCCCTCGATGGTCCACTGAGGAGTGGCGGCCATCATGTTAACGGTGGGAGGAGGAGCAGCGGCAACGCTGGTGGCGCCAACAACGGCGGCGAGGAAGGCAAGAGAGAACTGCATATTGGTGGTTGAAGTGGTTGTTGTTGAGGGTTGGTAAAGTAAAGTTGAGATTGTTTTGAAGATTGATGTTGAAGTGTTGAGAAGTGATTGAGTTGAAGCTGATGTAGAAAGAAGGATTAAAGGCGTTGCGCAACGTCCCTTATATATCTTTTGCCCGTCGTATGGAATGCATCTCAAGTATGAGACGATGCCATGCGATCAAGCAAAAGTATACGAGCTTGAGGCTCTTCAGCCGGTGAGATGGCTGAGGCACAGATGAACCATCAGAATCTCGAAGGGTCCATTCCAGCCATCGTTCCGCCGATGCCGAATTGGGTACCTGGCTACAACGCTTAGAACATTCACGTGGGCTTAGCACGGAGTTTGGTGCGGTGAAGTTGGCTGATTTGTCCCCATCGAGTTAGCGAAGACTCGTATTGGCGTTGGAGGGCCAGTAAGGCAGCCAGATATTTTTGGAAAATGCCCTAGTCCCCTTGCAGGCGACACCATGCACAATCTAAAAGTTTACCTGCCCTTAAGAGGCTTGACAGGTAAAGTCACGGTTCTTTTGCCTTCGTATTGCTTTTGATATACTCACCGATCATTCCATCGAAGGCAATTCATTGAATAGCCTTTCCCAATGCGTCTATGATGATCGTATGCTACGGCTATATTCTATATTTGGGTGAGGGAAATACCAGTATTCAGTTAGCGACGCCACAGCTGAAATTCACATCGTTTGTTCGGAACATCGGCACCTTGCCAGGGTCTCGGCTTTACCCGTACCCCAGATCCTGATGGTGGAGTTGTGAGAAGCCAAGTGACATAGCACACTGTTTTGGCTGACTCTGTGACGTTACACGTCTGTGTTGGACTGTACCTAGCTTATGTCACATCTAGCTGAATGGCAAAGTAGCCAGGCTAGGTTTGGCAGTAGTCGCATAGTCTCCCGTGTGTTTTCTATTCTTACCTCATTCCCTGGATGTTTTTCTGCTCAAACGGCATATGCGCTGCTTTTAGCGACGGCGCTGCCTTGAAAGTCGGAAGTATTTCTTATCCAGACGCTTCTTCCATGGGCACTTCTAAATTCTCAAGTCCACCGCAACATGAACTTCATCATCCGCCACTGGATTCTATATTACTCCCTTTAGGATAATTCCCAGCATCAGTCATTAGTATCTTATGACCATTGCATACTGGAACCCTAAGTTTTATCTTTTGATGCTCATGCAGCCGTCAGTCTCTGCTGTAGGGTAAACCTTTGAGTAAAACCTGATTTATGCATGGTCTAGAAGCGCCGGAACAAACAAAAATCCTAATAAATCACTGATTGTCGCTAAAACAAAAGTCTATCTTCGCAACCTCTAGCTTGTTTGTTAGTGTGTAGTATTACTAACCTTGCTTTTCTGTTGATAGAGTTGTCTCGGCTGTCGATTCTGTTGTCTGGAAGAGCAGAGTAAACATGATATATTGGCCGTGCCTAGAGCCACTAGTATGCCGAAATTATTCAACTATGCTGGCCTTACTATGCTATACTGCAGAACAGATTAACAGGCACTGGGTGTGTTGAGAAATGCCCTTACCACTGATCACAACGTTCTTGCCTAATGCCTGGGTGATATCATGCATTATCATGCTAAGCGAGCCCGAGAAGATAAAAGAAAGTTATCTGAGGTTACAATAATAACCGTAAGGGCATAGCATTTAATCTATTAAGTAGGCCGAAGTATTGATTTAATTGAAATCTTTGTCTGAAGGTAAAAAGTAATAGTTATTATTTGTCACTCTTAATTATTAGGGTGTTCATCACTTTAAATAATCCAACTGAGGAACTTAAACTATCTGATGAAGCTCACGGAGGTGATATGGAGTTAGTGTTAGAGTCTATATCGTCTTTTGCGATGCCAAGTAAATTTCTGCTGTCTAGATGCACCGTTCTCAAAAAGGCTTGGCAAGATAAAGCACATCGCTACATGCTTAGTAAATCTGGAAGATGTTTGCTCTGTCAAACTCGTCAAAAGAAGCCAGCATTGCGTAACGGACCACTGCCATCCTGACGGCGATACATAATAGCCCTAGCTAATTGAAGTTAGCTGCATCTTGGGATGAGATCAGTGGCGTTGAGGGTTGGCTGAACGTGTTTGCCCTCGGATCAAGGACCAACATCTCCAAGGGTTGAGGAGACAATCACAAGCAAATGCTGACAATAGAATCAAAACAGCCCAATGGACGCCATGACGGATTGACCAGTGTGGCCATGTGATCCAGAAAACAAAGAATACACAATAGACTCGAGACAAGCTGGAGAGCTAACCGCAGCAAGGTGCGCCGAGACCTACCCTCGATGAAAGTAGATTTCAAAGGTCGAACAAAGAATGAAGGAAATGGGCGATTCCAAATATACACCGCTTATTCACGAGCGAAGTGGCGTTGAATCTCGCACACCATCAGCATTACAGAACAAAGGAAACCAGTGTGTGTACTTGACCAACGTGCGCCCGTGATGCTGCCTCGATCCCGCTTTGTACGTTTCAAGCTGCGCCAAGCGAACAACAATAGGAACAGCTTGGTCATGAATAGCCAACCCCATCAAGGATCATGGCCATCCTGAACTATCGTGTATCCCAGAATGACGGACTTGCAGCCACTGGAACAAGTATAATTATCCTGTCCTCGCCAACCTTTTACCATGCTTGAAGCAATAGCACTCGCAAGCTTCGACTTACGCTCACGCTTACTGGCTAGTATTCCTCAACACACTACTTCATCGCATCTATCCACCATGCAACCTCCTCCACCCCACTGGCCACCACAGCCAGATAACAACCCAAGGCTCGAAATCGACGACAATTCTTGGATGATTGGCCAGGTGATTATATCCCGGCATGCCTCCAAGCCGTCTGGCCCTTGCTGGGACGACGGCAAAGGGGCTTTCTTCACCATCTCCGAAGCGCCAAACCCGAAACCGCCAACCCGGCCAATCTCAGATGACTGCCCGATCAAGGATTGGTATGCCTGGGAACCCTCTCCGTATGGACGATGGGAAATTGGCAACGCTCACCTGGCAATTAATCCTGACAAGGGGGCGCCAGAGCACGTTACCTTGGAAGTTTTGTCCAAAAGATCCTTGAGCTTTCAGATCCCAAAGGTCTACTACCACGCAGTCCATGACGAGCTTTACTACGTCGTGCACAGCACTCTCCCTGGAAAAACCATCCTTGACGCCTGGCCAGAGACCGACGATGAAGCATTGAAATTGCAATGGGTGGACAAGATCGTCGACGCCTATGTCGAGTTGTCTGCTTGGCGCGGCGAGACCATCAGCGGCGTTAACGGCCACTTTTTGTTTGAGTGGTGGCTTGGCAAAGACCCCTTTTCTTACCCGGATCCGTACAAGCCCGAACTTCTCTTACAGAGCACCGAAGAGATAGGATTGGACAACTCGAAGCTGGTGTTCACACACAATCACCTGTCGCCGCTCTCCTTCACGGTGAATGAAGATGGGGAGCTGTTGGGTATCTACCTATGGCATGACGCTGGCTTTCTTCCCAAGGACTGGATCGCAACAAAGGCACGTTTTAATACGTTTCTTGATGCTTCACCAAGGGCCCAAGCGTGGTCCAGACAAGACAAGAATGAATGGGAATCTTGCATTCACAACGCACTGGAGAAACGAGGATTCCGTGAATATTTCGAGAAAAACGGTCTGTGGAGAGTCGAAACGATGAGGGAGTGGAGGGAAAGCGGTCGATTCTGATGTATATAGGAACGAGAAGTGTGTAATTTCGTCCCTAGCCGTCTAGTTACTTTCTTGAATACACCCAGAAGCTATGCCTTGTTCCCCCAATCGTGAGTCTCGAAGAGTTGTGACTTAAGGCTGCCCGTTCTGTTGTGGATTTGGCTGGCCTCTGCGGCGGACCTGAATTTGTCCTGGAATCGTAAGCACGTACTTCCATATTTCCTTATCGGTACTCACGTTGTTGGTCAGGTACTAGAGGAACAATCCAGACACATGGTTTGCGTGGGTTCCCGCCCTCACACATAGTGGCTCTCTTTATGTTTGTATAATCGCAATGGGGACATTTGGTTGGTGCCTCTGGACGAGCACCGTTGAGAGTCATGATTGCCAGGAAGCGGTTGACACGTTGTTGCGAATATTATTGAAATGTTTTAGGAAGTAGATCGAAGAGTAGGAAGAATTTAAACAGGCAAGAGAAATCTAAAGAGTTTCAATCAGGGTGAGTTTCTTTCAGCCTTTGATTCCCATCCACTTGCCTTTGAGGTCCATGTCTGGAGTTTCAATCACCTTAAAGGTCTTGCTGTGGTGAGGCTGTAACGAACAAAGATTGCGCCCCGATCATTATATCGAGATGTTTCAGCATTTGATCCAAGGTTTTAGTTTTAACAATTGTTTCAAAAATGTTGATAGGCCCTTTGTTTTTTGCTTCAATGGAACTTGGTAAGCGATTGTCGTGATGGTAAAGCCACTCGATACGAACTTACCTGACCAGATTATACGCGAGCGATGACTGAAACTTAGTGGAATTATTGGACGACAGCGACATATTTTCATCTTGTCAGTCTCAACAGGATTTTAGGCCACGAGAGGGAATGTTCGACTTGTCATGTGGGTATTGTAACCGCTAAAAGGGTTCATCTCGAGAACGATTTTCCGAGGCCTCTTCATTGTTTATCGTCTCAACCGATCATCATCCATTGTAAGCCCAGTCATGAGACAGTGCTGAACCTAGAACCTGATATGATATAATGCAACATCTTTGAAAGCTATTTAGGACATTCATGATAGATGATCAGATTCGTGAACGCTATAAAAAATGGGTTATTTGTTATTGTTGAAGCCGGCTTCTTTTACTTTAAAAGTTGTAGAGCAAACCTTATGAGTACTATGGAGACTAGTCTACATATAGATACATATTGGCAAAACGATGCGAACATACTAGGTTATGCCGGATATGATCAAGTGGTATTTATTCTTATTCCCCTTTTCCAGGTCTGCAGCCATCCTGATCACGCCGCGCCACGATGTTTATCAAACACTCGCTTTACATCCTCATGGGATCAATAGTTCTTTCCAGCTCTTTCAATCTCAAACCCGTCGTAAGTGTTTTCTTATAAAAACTAAATAGCGACTTTTACATTCACCTCCGGTATTTGAGCATTAATGTCCATATGTGTAAGGTCCAGTCCTGACGATAAATATGTAGATCTATCTCTTGGCAGCGTCAAAGCTCGTCTGCCATTGTTTGCAGTATCCTTCCATATCTTTTCGTGTAGTAAGTGTATCGAGTGGAACCTTTTCGTGATTTTGCTGATGTCGAAGGTAATTGGTCATATTTGACGCCGTGGGAAGTTGGTTTAAGTTCTCAACAGTGAGAGAAGTAGTTGTCGAGCTTGAAGGGGCTCGGGTTTGGTTAAGACTGAAATACTGAGGTTAGAGGTACCCTGCGAGCTCAGCGACGGCGTCATGCTTACGTTACCAGAGTCATATTTGAGATAGAGTAATAATCTTCGAATTGACTTTTAGAAGGATTGAAATGCTAATCACTTGCTTCCATACATGGCATCCGACTCAAATCTTTTATATCTCGTCACTCAGAAGAGAACTTCAATCTTGCGGTTGCCCAGGACCCTTTGGTCCCTGAGGCTATTCAGGGTCAACTGTATCATCTTTCCTGAACCCTAAGTGCTCAACTCTCAGAGTATTTCCCAAGGTTTGAGTGCACTCATGCAGGAACTGGTAGTATTGTTGTTTGGGGGGTTAGCAAGGGAAATCGTTTATGCAACGTGCACACCCAGATGCCTACCTTGGATTAAGTGTGCGCAGGAAGTTAAGAACGCCCCCCAGATGTCGCACAGAACACTAAGGGTCGCAGATATGACTTGGGGTCTTTACCAGTAATACAAGAGAACCAATGTACAAATGCTTGGCATTTCTTCTCTACTGTACACCCCCCTTCGCCTCCTCCACGCTTCATCGCTGCTATGCTTTGCTTTTGGTGAGTCAGTGAGTGCTACGGGTCTAAAACTGGAGTAGGTGGTACGTACTTCAGCTGTGAGCCGCATCGCACAGGGTTTTCTGCATCCCCCACCTTTTGGATCGCACCAACGGCCTGTCATTTGTCTCGAACGATTCGGAATTTCCTTTGCCTCATGTCAAATTGTTGGGAATGTGAAAGAACTAACCTTCCACACAATTGTGTTGAAACATCAGCCCTTGTTTATCGACTCCACGTGCCGTCGCTCCAAGGATCACAAAGTGTACACACCATTCCACAATTTAAATGGGGATAAAAACGTCAACGCCATAAATTAAGTTTACTGATGTATTAAAAGCATTGATTTAACAAGTCCCAGCTTGCACTACTTTCATTAAGTAATCGTGAATTGACCCATCGTAGTGACCACCTGTGGTCGAGTTACCAGCCTCTAGAGCCTTGTCGCCGCCGCTTGGGCGCATGATGATATGCACTATCTACTGAGTTACGTCCCAAAGCTACCGATTGCCAGAATCCGTTGAAGGCCTTTTTGCACGAGTTCTTCTGGTGAGTCTTGAGGTTATCCATTCGACTTATTTCCTTGCCGCAGTCGGGGCATGGAACCGGGCCCAGTACATGCTTGTTTGTGATGTGCTTCTTAAGATAAGCTTTGCGATGAGAGACGTCGCCTCCTGGGCGATATGAGCAATATGGGCAATGATAGTCTTCCATTTCACTTGGGGGAGAATTGGATGGCGCTGCCACGTAGTTCGACGAAGATTCAGATAGGACACCGTACATCCGACTTGAGCCACGACTGTGATGTGGTCCCAAGACCTGAAATTGGCCAGACATGGGAGCATTCCTGGAAGCGACAGACAAATAAGAGTCGCCGGACCCATGTCGGGATTGACTGGAAATCGATTGCTCACTTGAAGACGGAGCGCCTTGTTGAAGATAAGGGTCTGCACAGAAGCTTGAAACTCCGACGTGGCTATCTACAGAGGTACCGGGAAGAGTGTACAACACATCCTGAGCACAATTTTGATGTTGTTGGCCATCAAAAGGGAAGAGAGAAACTGATTCCCCAGAGGAGTTCCAAGATGGGTGATGCTGGTCCTGCGAGGGTTGAGGAGCGAATTGGCCGGCACCGATTGAAGGGTACTGTATGTGCGAGTACTCGGGTAAAATCTCCATGTCATCTCCTTGATGGAAACTTGGGTCTGGGATCTGAGAATCTATTGCAATGTCTTCTTCCGGCGATTCGGTGAATCTCTCTGCGCCTGTGAACATCGGAAAAGCAGTATTAATTGTCGAGAGCACAGGACCAATCGGTTGAGGTGGATAGCCCGTCGTGCTGTCCACGCTATGATCTGAAGAAGGGAGCTCTGATACCCTGTTTTCACTGGAGGGATCATAGAGTTCACAAGGAACTGAATGGTCAACGTTCTTTTCTGCCTGTGACTCTGAGGGTGGGGTCGAGATGACTGGTAGCTCGGAAGGATAAGCAACAGACTGCTTTCGAGAGTCGCCTGAGTAGCTTGGCGTTCCGTTCACCATGGACCGGACGTTTTGATGGCAGGCCGCTGAACTTGGGCTTGGGGTCGAACCAACGAGCTGCCAAGATGCTCGCGACGAAGACCTCGATGCAGAGCGACTTCGAGTAAAGATTTGCGAGAGCTTACGCATCGCCTTGCTAGTCGTGGAGCCTTTGTCGTTTGACGAAACACCACCATCGCGACAACCGACGTGATGATTTGGGCTCTGGTCGAAAATGTTGCGATACTCACAACAACAGCTGCAGTAGAACTGGTCGCCGTAAGGATGACTGCAATTGAGAACATGGCGCATCAAATCCTTCTTGTCGGTGAAGCCGTCTTTGCAGTTGGGAAGTGGGCAGGCCCAGCGGTCGCGTTTGTCGAGCTTTGCATCGTAGACAAATACGGTCATTGCTAAAACGGCAATGACTTTTGCCTTTGCGCAGCTATTGATCAAGGAGGTGATTTCGTCAAACCTACACGCGTCAGCCATCGATCGTCGTCAATGACATCACGTTCAAACTTACGAGCAGGTATTTTTCATCGCCGGAGGCTCCGAGCATGTCGACGGTGTTTGCTCGCAGTATGCCGGAGTCAAAGGACTGACTTCCCCCAGAGCCCAACTCGGATCCTCGTGGAAATCCGCTACATAGAGAGGGGCAGGCGAAACAGCCATTTTGCACAGTATTGTTCTGTCGCGAAGATGTCGAGGAAGCGGAGGCAACGGGTACGGTGTCGCAAAAGTCGGGTCGCAGGTATCTTGCGGGAGCCCTCCTTTTCAGAGATCAAACCCATCGAGGCAATCTCTCTGCTCAATGTTGTGCAAGAGACACGCGTCCCTTCTCCTCACAACATCACCTCGCAAGTATCGTACACGCAGGATTACTCAGTTGAAATGAGTTGAAAGACGGCTCGTGGCGTTAACGATCTCCTCGATGCGCATCGTTGTTCTTGGCAAGGGAAATATCCTGCATGCCTGCAGGACCGAGGGCACGATTAGGGTGCATTAGGGAAGCGCGCCGGGAGTCTGCAGCACAATACCTAAGTCAGTGACCAACATTTCCTTAGGATATCGCAGGAAACCTACCTATTGGAGCCGAAAGGAGCCGAGAGATGCAGTCGCCTTATACGCACCATACACCCCTAGCAGCTCTTCATCCTGATTGGTGATGGAGCCATCGTGAGGCAATGGGGGGCCCACGTTCTGAAACAAACAATGACCGCGTGAGCTCGTGTTGAGTAAAACAGAGAAAGACCGGAAGAGCCGGAAGTCGACGCCCTGGTTGTTGGTCTGGAAGAAAAGGGAATGAGTGTTGCGTTGCGTAGATGCCGCGTTCGCTCAGTGCTTCAGAGCGATGGCTTGATGACCGCGCCAAGCGAACGATCGCAGGATTGCCAGATGGTCGTGTTTACTGGCATCATTTTTCATCTCAACTAAGACGCCGATTGGCAAAGCCTGGCGGTAGTAAAAGTTCAACAATAAATTCTGTATAAAAGGAGAACGATTCAGGGCGGCTACAAGCTTTGTTATATAGAACAGCGCAATAAGTTCAACTGACGGAAGGACGTCACAGAAACATACAGGTGGCTCCTGTGCCGCCAGTTGCCTGTGATTGATTCGCTATGAACATCAGGCTCTGGGGCTGTGCAATGACTTAACATCCATTGTGTTGCATATTTGTAGGCTATGTAACCTGAGGACCAATCAACATCGAGAGTTCTTTGCTTGCCATACCTGGCTTTGCCCAGTTGGTGAATAGCTGAGTCTCAGAAGCCCTACGCTGGCCGCTGCAAGGGGGCTGTGCCTGCACCACGAGACATGTGTAGTTTAGTGGCATAATAGCAAACGAGAATACAAACATTTAAAGTAATGAGAGTAAAACACACTACCCAATAGTAGGCCTAGAAACAGTGGAAAGATTGCTGTGTAGTTGAAAATAGTGGCTGAGTAAATGTTAATTGAGTATGTCTAGCACGTTATCGTGGAGATTATATATATAGAATCCTTACTCAATATCTCGAATATGGGGGGTATTGGCGGTTACGGTTGCAACTGATTCTCGATAAATGCTATAGAGCTCCAGGTCCCTCCTAAATTCAGAAAGTTTAACCACATTGTTGCAAATCTCCATCTAAAGATACAGAAGATTCGAGTTGGCATTCTATATGGTCAGGTAGAAACCGTTCGCCGGTGTATCATGTTCTTTGGCAGGCGGCTCATATGAAACCCCATCAACAGTCGTGATAAGTTTCCCCTCAGCCTGGAGGCCATTGACTGTAACCTCAATCTGCAAATGAAAACTACCCTTAGCTGTTTTCTTGGTGGCCCTCTGAACACATTGGTTCTGTTGGCTGAACACGAGAAACAGGTCGCCATCACTCAGGGTCGCGAGAAGTGGACATCTGTCTTCCGTGGCATTGATGATATCCGCACAATTGTTGCGCTTTGGACTATCGTGTCGCAGCAGCTTACTGTTCTGGTTCATTTCTCAGCCTACGGAGCCTACGTTTTCCGGCAAGCCGGTGTTGGCGACCCCTTCCAGGTCAAGTGCATTCTTCTCTGCAACAAGCTTGTAGGTGCTGTTGCTGTCGTTTACTATGCCGAAAACTTCGGAAGCCGCTTCATTGGCTGCTCTGGCACGACTGCGATGTGGGCAACGAGTTTCTTGGTTGGATTCCTGTGCCTTGCTAAGCAAGGCAAGACAGTCAACGGTTAATGAGCATCCCTTGAATTTCGGTGAAACTCCGGCTTGCGACTCCACGATATCATGAACCATGTCGGTTAAATATTGTTTCATCAGCTAGGTCATCCGGTTTCGTTGTATCAAGATCATGATAGTAAATTAGGTGGAATAGACACTCTCATCATTCTTCTGGTATGGCTTTCCAGTGTGTTTATTAGATTCTTGGCGGCTGAGGTACTACAAAAATGTTACACTTTCATTACCAAGTCTTAATGCTATCGTTCCACCCGGCCTACACAAACTAGTACCCATCAGTTCCATAGGCATCCACCGAAGCCTCCTTGAACTTTCTTGCGCTTATCTTCCTTTCGAACAAGATATCCAATTCTTCATAAGTACGGTCTTTGGTTTCCGGGAGTCGAAAGTATGACCAAATAGCAGTCATAGCCGAGGTACCCGCCCAAAAGAAACCCGCTTTGCCTTTCCAGTTCCATTCGATCGGGTTCAGCATGTAAGGGTTTAGGATATTCGCTAGGATCTGGGTCATTGCGTATGTATTTCTTGCAATCACCACAGTCTGTGGTCGCAGACGAACGGCCGATGTTTCGGAGATGATAGCATAGCAAATCGGACCGACAGTCATGGAATACACAAGCTTCCATACGAGCACGAATGAGACTTGAGCCCATTGACCGCCTTGACTGGTCGAAGCAGCGGAACATATACCTACGATTAGGAGGCAGCAGCTCGCGAGTGCAACTCCTAGCGTGTAAAGGGTACGTCGACCGAAGTAGGAGAGCCAAACCCAGGAGACACAAGTGCCTACGAATGCCATAGCTGTGCTACCTATGGCAATTCCAAAGGCATTGCTGGTGCTAATACCAGCTTGCAAGAAGAAATAGGTTGGAGTGTAAGCAAAGACAGCTCCGGAAAGTTGCTGGCCCGCAAAAACAACCATGCAAATCTCTGTTCGTCGCAAATTCGCTCCTCGGAAGCAATCCAGGTAGCTCGAGTCGGACTGAATGTTGGACTCGAGCTGGATGGTGTGACGCATTTGAGACACTGTCGCGCGACAGTCCTCATGCGATCGTGTTGAGAGTCGTCTAAGTGACAATTCGGCGTCATCAAAACGGCCCTTTTTCGCCAACCACCAAGGTGATTCGGGAGCAAAGGTAATTGCTGCAAATATGGGGAGAGGCCACATCCACTGGATGGCGATGGGGACTCGCCAAGACCACTCAGAAGAATATGCAAGCATCCCTTTCAAAACACCAGCAGACAGGAACTGGCCCATAGCCCAGCAGAGATTGACGTAAACAGTGAGATAACCTCGCAGGGCAAGTGGAGAAACTTCAGAGGCATAGGCTGGTCCGCTAGTAGCGTACACGCCCCATGTAAGACCGCAGAGCATTTGGCCGACGAGGAGCATTTCGATGCGGACAGCGAAGAAGGAGATGAAGATGAACCCAGTCATGAGCAAGAGAGCAATCTGCATGACCCGCCTGTAACCATATCGAGCTGACGCCCAGCCATTGACGAAGCCTCCAATCACGACGCAGGCGTTTGTTCCATTTTGAAGACCAGACTGCCATGCTCCGGTGAGTTGCCAGGTATCCTGGTTGGGGTACTGGGATAAATGTTAGCACGATGGCGAACTGTGATCGTTTCATCAAGAAGATGAATGACTTACATATGAGCCAAATTTGCGCTGAAAGGTAGGATAACCAAAGAAATTGGACATGAGACTATGGAAAGAATTATGGTTAGTGTCTGAAAAGTGAGCGATATTACAGTATGTACCTTTGGTCATAGCCTTCCATGACAATCGTCAATGAGATGACGCTCGACCAAAGAACTGCCTTCCAATTTTCCCGCAGTGCCTGCTTGAGGGTGGTGGCATGCTCCGCAGCTGACGCAGCCTGGGCCTCCTCCAAGCAATGCAAATGAGGTTTGAGATCATCGTCTGCATGTTCAACTTGAGGATCCAAAGGATCGGACTTCTTTGTGGAGGGATCCATGATGAATGGGAGGCCAAGATTAAGCTTAAGCTTAAAGTTGAACCTAGAGAGGACAACTTATGGCTTCCTTATATAGAGATATTGGGTAATTGATCCGCCTTCGGACCTTGGTTAAGCTTGTCTGATCGACAAACACTAAATACTGGACGAATCCTTCGGCCTGGGGAATCCTGGGCGTGGGATGCAGCATTTATCCGGGGTAGCCCAGACGTCACTCCACTCCCCACACACGAAAGGCCGGAGTGGATGAGATGTAGAAACATAATGGTTCCAATATCATCGAGTGGTTCACCTATCTTTCTTAAGAGCTTACGAGGGTCTAAATCCTTGCTATAATTTTAAATATTTAGCTGCGCAGATTATCTCCATCGCAGTTCTGACCATGAACATCCTTGTAAGTCTTTCCTCGCATTACTACGTACGAACTCGATCCATCGGTTGAAACAGGATGTCACTTTTCCGCACCCACAATCCACAACCTTGTCCATAGGCAACCTTGGCATTTATATGCCGAGTACAAACAATCCCCGCACCACGGAACCTGGGATTCATAATTAGGCTATTCTCCTTAGTCCTATGATACATGGTATCCATGAATACCGAAGCTCGCTTCGCCGTTCAGGCCAGGGTGTTTCCCCGCACATGCTATTGCCCACTGTGCTGGATGATCAGATGACAAGATGCGATCAGTGCTATTTTTCTCTTTTCTATGTGAATTAACATAGATTGATTTGTCTTAAAGATCCCAAGATACGGGGACTTGTCTCATGACTTTAGTCCTTATGAAGTATTTTCATCAACAGGTCTTGTGTATTTAGAACCCTATCAGCAGCATTATATGTTGTTTAGTTCATTAGACACCAGCATAGGTATCCTGACGGTGAAGTGAGCTTGTAACTTGTTGTAATAATCACATGATAACATTAAGCTAACGTGTATTTAAACTAGCGATATAACAATTTCGTGAAAGTAAACGGCTAGCTACCCAAGTGCCAGATCTCATCGTGTAAGCATTGCCGTTACTAGAGAACCCCCCAGCCCTTTTGTTTCAGAATAGCTTGTCTTGGATTGAGCCCGTCATTATCCAAGGCTTTCTCGTCTCCTCCCACAGAACATAAAAGATCGTACATAGTGGTGTGGCCAAATCGATGCGCGAGATGCAAGGGAGTCCACCCATGGAAACCTTTCTGGTTCACATCTGCACCTGCATCTAACAGCAATTTAACGACAATAGGGTGATTTAGCCTAGCAGCCAACATCAGAGGCGTCCAGTTAGTCGTACTGGTAATACTTGGAACAGCTCCAGCACCAAGCAGACGCTGTACACACACATCGCAGCCTTTACGGGCTGCCCAGTGCAGCGCAGTTTCGCTTTGTCTATCGCCCAGAGACAAGGGAGCTTTTAACTCCAGTAGAGACTCAAGGATGCCATGTGAACACCTTTCAACCGCTCGATGAAGATAAAGATTGTGGCTCTTGTTCTCGCCGTCGCCGTCCTCAGACGTTGACATGTCTCTGGTGGCGGATTTCAGAATCTCTTGGTCGCAGTACTCATTGAAATAATGGCAAGTCTTGCGCAGTCGTACCAAATCGCCCGTGCCGAGGTTCTGTATTACAACGGTTAGTGGATCTCATGGTATCTGGATGAAGCCAAGGAATAGAGGAGTCAGATTACCAAGACTACGATGCGCATGATTTCGTTTGGGAGCGCATTCATATTGGTTATATGACTATAATTCACGTTCTTTCACTTCGTGGGGATCAGTACAGATGATTACTGGTTTTCTGTCTCGGCACACTGAGCTGCTTGATTCAACAAGAATTCGAGCAAAATCGCATCGCTTACTACGATATCATGTGTCGCTCATGATGCGAATGCGATCAACTCTTACACAAGAGAAATCCTTTCAAATCTGACGTGAGATCCAATATCGCAGCCTACTGGTCGGGCTCTGGTATGACTTTAGATAATATCTCACCATCGAACAGCTTTGATTACACATAGTGAGGTCCGTTGGTGATAGCCAAGGGCAAGGCATAAGCCAATTAGCCAAGTGATAGGGATTACCCCTCTTTGTCCTATGCTCTAACCCTAAATGCCAGCTACGGAGTTCAGAGGCCCAATAGTGTTCAATCCCCTCGTATGCTACACTCGCTGGGTGCTTGAAGCTCATTTTTGGTAGAAGCCCACCAACAGGACCAACATTAGGCGCATCAAACACATTTCTATTCGGTCCTTGGTTGATATGGCTGGAAAAAGTTAGCTTCTTCATCAAAGCTCCGCCGGGTGTTTCGGAGTCCTTACCAGGGGCTTGGGCGGGGCGTCAATCCAAGCAGCCATTTGGTACTGCTGGTGATCCGCGGGTGTCCAAGAAAGATCATACTTCACTGGCTTCATATACTGAGTGAAACTCATGGGATAGCCGGGGTTGTAAGGAGAAGCCTCGTAGATCTCATCAATCTCTTCCTGTGTAAGCTTGATTCGTAGCGCTTCCGGCATCGCTTTGATGTGCTCGACCGTGTTGACGCCAACAATTGGAAAGACATATGTGGTTTGGTGAAACAAGTATGCGAGGGCCTAAGGCGATCAGCTCTGTGCGATCAGCTGGAGGCAATGGAAACTTACGATAGCTTGCAGGGTCGTTCCCTTTCGGTCCGCAATTCTTTCCAACGCTTCACTGGTTCTGAGGGCAGTCTCAGAAACTGGCATTTTTGGAGCATCTACATCGCTTTCCCTTTCTTTTCTTTGCGCAGCGGAAAGTAAAGAGCCAGTGCCAAGTGCTCCCCAAGGCACAACCGCCATTCCTTGATCCTCGCACATGGGAATGACCTCGCCTTCCATGTCGCGAAGAGATGCATTCCAGTCACCTTGGTAGACTGAGAACGGCGTCAAACCATGTCGTCTTGCGTCTATTCGTGTTAGCCTCGTATTTCTTTTGAGCTAGATCAGTACTCACAGGCATTGGCTTTGACAACAATCCAAGCAGGTGTGTTGCTGATCCCGAGATAGAGAACCTCTCTTGCCATGACATGAGCATGTAGACCCCTCATCACCTCTTCAACAGAAGTTGCGTAATCCCACCAGTGGACCTATAATATGTCGATATAGTCGGTCCTCAGCTTCTTGAGACTATCGCGCACCGAGACTCGCATACTCTTGGCAGAGTTTCCGGTAAAGTTTGACTGAATAGGTTCTTGCTCACGATTGTAGGCGCGATATCCAGCAGAGTATTTGGTCGCAATAACCATTTGATCTCTGACGCCGCGTTCTTCCATCCACTGGCCGATGAGTTGTTCTGAGCCCTCGTTGTTATACAAGCTGGCAGTATCGATAAAGTTACCGCCCAATTCGTAGAAGGCATCCAGTAGCTTGAATGGTTCCTCATTCTTGCCAGTGTAGAATTTCCACGAATTGCCGATGCTGATACCTCCAAGACAGATGGGAGATACCTTGACACCAGCATTCGGAGATAAGATCCGGTGCCAGCCCAAAAGGGAGTTGGGTTTGGGAGCTGTTGCGAAGGCCATGATTGATTAAGATTACAAAGACGATAATCAGATGGAGGTTAGAAAGAGAGAAATAAAATATCTTCAAAGCTCAGGACGTGTCTGAAGAGCTTATGTAGATAGATCCCTTGGACTCAACAATGTCCACCTTCACCAATCGGCAAGTAGCGACTACATTCGCGCTAATGCAACCTGCTGACGAGCGACGGGGAACAAACATCGACTTCTGTCATCTCCGTCGTTAACTCCTTGCCTATTATGATTCGACCTCGAGGTAAAAGCATCAGTTCATGGGTAGAACGTATATGTAGACCGTGCAATTTCTGTCAATGGTCCACAATTACTTCTCGGATTTAGAAATGGGGCTGCTGGAAATACAACATTATGCACAGTTTATGCTTGAAGCCCTTTCCCTGCTGATGACAGCAATAGTGGCCATGTACCCTATCCACAGTGGTACTACTGTTCACTGCATCGGCTGTGCATCGCACCTCTGGCCTCAATCATGTAAAATACGCAATGATTTGCTCTACTAATGCCGATGAATCACTGTGGGGTTTTCGATCAGCTTTTGCCTTACCGAACCCTCCCTGACTTGGCTACTCAATAGGGACTCCCGTGTCTTAACACTTGACCCGATTCGAGAGATCTGAGACACGGGATATAGCAAGCGGCTGAAGCCGAGCATGGCCAAGACTAATGGTTTCTTCAGGGAAATGATCAGCCCGACCTATCGAAGTTGTGGCTGGCTTAAGTGCATCAACATGGACCATCTATCATTTCAGCTGAGTGAGTTTTCAATGAGTGATTGGTCGAAGTTTGTAATGACCTCAACTGTCTCACAACACTGCTGCCCTTGAAGGAAACTCCCGAACCCCTCTGACAGGTTACGTTACTCGCCACCAAAAGTCCCTGCTGTACTACTATGCAGGTCTCAGTTACCGTGAAGGATTGATGCATATCCAACCCCTCACTTCGCCTCTTACAGCATTCCGTTTGTTTTAAAAATGTGGACATATGCTGCGTATACGAGATATTGATCATGTTCAGGACACGGCAGTAAGGGAGAAGCCAACTACGTCAGGCCCGTAAGAGAATGAAGATGCATCTGCATTGAGAAGCTCCAAGATTGGATAGATATATAAATCTGATCTGCCTCCATTATTGTCTTCAGATATCTTTCTTCAAAAACTCCGAAGAAACACCATAAAGCTTCTTCTACACTCAATTAACTCACCGAAGAAGCAACAGCTCACCAATAGTCACCATGTCTGACGTACGCCAAGATGAGTTTGATCGGACTCACGCCTACTTCATCGGGCCTAAGGGTTCGAACCTTCCTGACTTCCGGGCAAACATCAACACTATTCTTGATGAACTACTTACCGCAAGACAAAGCTACTATCCTGAGGATCAAGTACTGCTCCCCGTCTGTTTCTGTCTCTTATTTACTGACACTCAAATACCAGGCCTTCATCTCGAAGGAGTATCGTCGCTCTCCCGTCTTCCTCAAAGCGAGGAGTGATCTTCGTCTTGCGACCGAGAAGGTCGCACAGCTTCTGGGAGAGCACTCGGCACCTTTCTGGTCACCCCGCTATGAAGCCCATATGTGCACAGACTTGACCATGTCGTCCCTGCTCGGGTACTTTATGACCATGTTGTACAACCCCAACAACGTCGCCCTCGAGGCCAGTCCAATGACTACTCTCGTTGAGCTACGAGTGGGTCAACAACTGTGCAAGTTGTTCGGGTACAACATTGATGCACAGAAATCTCCGGTGTCATGGGGACACATTACCTGTGATGGCACAATTGCGAATTTGGAGTCGATCTGGGTTGGTACGTATTCTGATCACTTCTCAAACATGCCTACGTCCGAAACGAATATGCATGACATGGATGTTGACTTTTGGTACACGATAGCGCGGAACCTGAAGTTTTACCCTCTGAGTCTCTCCCTTGCACTCCAAGAAAAGGGAAAGCTCAACTTCATTGGAGACAAGTTCTTCGCGCCTTCAAGCTACCATTCATCAGAGAAGAAGAAGAAGCTGTTCAAGGACCTCGAGGCATGGGATCTGTTCAATATCCGTCCCGAGGTTATTCTTGATCTCCCGGATGAACTCAACAAGCAGTTCGGAATCACCAGTAAGTTCCTGGAGAGTGCTCTTAACGAATTCAACATCCAGACCATTGGCCGTGCGGCATTGGAGAAGAAGTTCAAGATCGAAAAACCGGCCAGGTACTTTGTCAGCAAGACTCGTCATTACTCTTGGCCGAAGGGAGCCGGTGAGTTGTCCCCCAGATTTAGGAACCTGAGAAAATGTAAAAGTAGCTTACACGGCTTGCTTATAGCAATTGCCGGCCTTGGTTCAGCAAACGTGATCGGAGTCGATGTCAACAACAGCGCTCAAATTGATATGAAGCGCTTGGAGAGACACCTGGAATATTGTGTCAAGGAGAAGATAGCTGTCTATGCGGTAGTAGCCGTTATCGGCTCAACCGAGGAGGGTGCTGTCGACAGACTGACCGAGATCTTACGCCTACGCAAGAAGTTCCAGGAGGAACGTGGCCTTTCGTTTCTCGTCCACGCTGATGCCGCTTGGGGAGGCTATTTCGCCACTATGGTGAACCCCGACAGGCGGTACAGTGTTGAAGAACAGACTTCTACTAAGCCTGAGCCAGAATGGTACTTGGACCCAAAGACCGTTGAGGATATCAAGGCTATGGCCGATGCGGACTCCATCACTGTTGATCCACACAAAGCTGGATATATCCCATACCCCGCCGGAAGTTTGGTATACCGGGACGGAAGAATGCGGCACCTGGTGACGTGGTCGGGCCCTTATCTTTCCCAAGGTTCTGCCGAAAACATTGGCGTCTACGGTGTTGAGGGCAGGTAAGTTACTCCCCAAGTCACTGAAGTCGTGGTCATTGGCTAACCATAGCTCCTTTCTTTAGTAAACCCGGTGCCGCAGCTATGTCGGCATGGTTCTCCAACCAAACCATTGGCCTGAACCACCGTGGCTACGGCAAGTTGCTTGGAGAAGCTACATTCACGAGTGCTAGGGTATGCTCCCACTCTTTTTGTCTCATTTCGCGTTGGTCCTAACAGCCATTAGCTATCTGCACATTACGCAACCATGATCAACGAAGACTTCATCTGCGTCCCATTCAACATGCTTCCCGCTGAGAACCACGGCAACAAGGCTTTCCTATCTCCTGCAGTGAAGAAGCAGAGGGAAAAGATCAGCGATCTTATCATCGGCAAAGACGACAAGGACATTTTTGCCTCAAAAGATGCGATGAAGATCATTCGCGACCTCGGATCAGACACAAACATCAACGCTTTTGCTCTCAACTGGATAGATGCGGATGGCAAACTCAATACGGACCTGGAAGAAGCCAATTACCTGATGAAGAGAGTCGTGAACAGACTCTCTATCACCTCTGCCAACACCGATCCTTCCACCATTCCGATCTTCTTGACGTCGACCGAGTTTTCCCATGATGACTATGGTGCATGCGCGCACAAGTTCATGGAGAGAATGGGTGTTGAGAAGTCCGACCAAAACCTATTTGTCATTCGCAATGTGGTCATGAGTCCATTCCCAACTCGAAAGAACTTCATCCTCACCTTGATGAATGATCTGGAGAAGGTCATCAAAGAAGAGGTCGAAGTCTGTCGAAAGAGGAACAACCCCGATAAGAAGGTACTCCAGTTTCTTGCCCAGGGATCGCCTGGTACTTCCGACTTGTTCTTGGTATTCCAGGCCTCCTTCCACAGCGCTACCAGACGACAGCAGGTCATCCTTTCTGCGACTCCAGATGCCGCATTGCAGGCCTTCCACAAAGAGGCGACGGGCGGTGACCAGCAGAACCAAGACAGCATTGTTATGTTGGAGTCCCAGAAACCAATTCTCATCGAGGAGGTCATCAAGAACATCAGCGCTTCGAAATCGTATCAGCTGCCGGTGGTTATGTACGAGAAGGGAATCAAGTATGTATTCACCGTGTGATATCCTTCTGATGAATATGCTAACACCTTGTAGGAAATACTCCAAGGAGAAGGGAACCATCACTTTCAAGGCGGTGGTCAAGAGCCGACCACTGAATTCTATTCATCGCGACATTGAGTACCCCGATAAGTTCATGCCATTCTACCTCTACGGCACAGAACAAGAGATGCATATTTCCCACATGCTTGTCAAGTCGCCCAACATTGCCCTCTCCGCCAGCAATGTCGAGTTCGAACCAAGTCTCTCGGGCATAGACTCTGAAGACCTTGCAAAAGGTTTGATTCTCGGATTATCTGAGATTCCCGAAGCTTCTATGCAGCCGTTTGCTGAGAAGAACCGAGACTTGTCTGAGCAGTTTTTCTTTCGCCAATACTCAGAGGAAGCCCCAGAGGAAGCCCCGGAGGAAGGTCAGGATGGAAGCGAAGACAAAGACAAGGAACAAGGTCAGGAAAAGGGCCAAGAGGAAATTATCGTGGTAAAGAAGGAGGGAGAGTTTGAAGTCAAGATTTGGAAAGATCCCAAGGATGCCTCTGCGAAGGGACCAGGCTTGCTCAAAGGCTTAGGGGATCCCTTGTACGAAGGAAAGCTTCTCCTCAGAGGTAACGTATTTGTGGATGCCGAGGGACCTAACGAGGATAAGCTCAAGGACAAGAAGATTGAGTCGGACTCTTGGCAGAAGAAGCTGGATGAGATTGGAAGCGTGTTGGATGGCACTCACACTTGCCAGGGCTGAGACATTTATTCTTTCACTCAACATGATTTATCTATCAAGATCAATACTATACTAGAGCCAAATGCCTTGACCATTTTTAAAGGTCCTTGACTTGTTCCGGCTTATTAGCATCTCCAGCAAAAGCTGGAATTTGTTTTTCTTCATCCAGTCCTTTTTCCTTCTCTCCTTCGATTGGTGCATGGTGGCGTTGATAGCCTGAAGCTCCCCATCGAGTCGCAGCCAGTTCCTCGGCATTTTCGTGAGGTATGATGTTGAGTCTAGCTGCTTCTTTAGGTGTGAAAGTAGCCCAGTCATCATACTCGTCGTACTCCCCAACTCCTTTAACAGGGAACACAAGGTTCACTGTGTAAAACAGAACGAACGAGATACCGAACCCGATGAAGAATGCCGTGTAGTAAAGCTGGAACACAGCGTCTGGCGCAGAATCTTTCTCACCCACACTGGCAATCAGTCCTCCGATCGTAGGTGCCCATCCAGCAATCCAGCAAGGAAGTACTCGCAAGTTGACTCCGTGTGTAAACCAATAATCCGAGTTTTCAGAGCGATAAAGATTACTAAGTTTAACCTTTTGATAGCGAATGAAGAAGTAATCGCAGACCATGATTCCTAGTAGAGGTGCCAAGAACACTGAGAACGAGCTAACAACATTGATGAATGCAGTGGCTCGGTTAATGAGCTGCCAGGGCTGGATGATCCAAGTGGCCATAAAGGTGATGATGGCTCCTCGACGGATGTCGATGTATGTAGGAAAGACACCGGCCAGGTCGATACCGCCGGCCACAGCGTTACCGCAGACGTTTTGGAATAGGATGGCAAAGGTGAAGGCCAGGCCCAGGAAGAACACTCCAGCACGGGATGCCGAAGAACCATTCCCATCTATTTCCGTTAATGTTAGGTCACATCTCTTTTGTCGGGGGGACATTGCGTGTAACTTACAGTCCATCATCACCATCATTAAATCCGGAGGATTCCACCAGATCTCGCCATAGATGATTTGGCACGCAGCCGTGGTAACCAGACCACCGAACGAAACAAAGATGCCCACCAACCACTGACAAGCAACAGTTCCAATGACAAACGCAGTTTTGCTGTTTGAGTAACGAGAAAAGTCACTTTCGTTGGTCATACCAGCGACCTTTTGTCCAATGGCCTGATTCAAGCCCGCCATCATGATCCAAGAGACTCCCCACTTTGACGTTGAAGGAACCTGTTCACCCTGGTAGAAAACTGGACCGACTCCTTTGGCGACTGATAGAGACCAAATCATCATGGCTAGCATTGCAAGACCGCAGCCAACACTGGAAAAGAAGAAGGGTTTCTTGAACCGCTCTGGTCGGATTAGTAGAAAAGGGACTGAAACAATCCAGAAGATGGCAAATCCAACCATTTCTGATGTCGTCGTTGGAACACTAGACGGCAATGTGTTCTTGATGTTCCGGAAGGACGGCCATATTGCGGTAAGACAGACCCTATAGTTACAAAGTCAGTAATCTCTAGCAGAGGGTCTTTTTAAGCATTTCTGACATACGTGACAAGCTTACCACCGTTCCAGCCTAGACGTGGTTAAGTCAGCGCTTGAATATTAGAATGGGTCAATGGAAGTCCTTACATTGAAGAGCATTCCATATAAAATTCAACAGACACCGCTGAAGAAGCGGGATATAAGCTCCTCGCAATCCCCACGTAAATCTGTTCTGGACGGTAAAGCCAACGTGCCAAGTCAAGCCACACCAACCGGTAACACAGGCAAAGAAGGACACAATGAATCGAGATATGATGATTATACCCATGGCCTGGCCAACGGAAAGTCCTTGTGTCAAGAACGTGTTTGGCGTCTGCCAAGTCGCTATGTTAAGGGCGCCACTTGATAAGACGTCTGTCAGTGTCTGCTACTTATGCCAACTGTAGAATGTCATATTGACTTACAGAGATTGGGCGCCAAAGAAGTTGAACCATCCCCATGTTCGCCTCGCGGGTGGGAGGGGAACTAAGTCGCGATTACACCAAGCTGTTGTCTCCTCCTGACGAGACTCATCGGCTTTGAGGACCGCTGCCTCATTGATTCTGCGAAGGACCTTGGTCGCCATAAAGCTCTTTCTGAAGATTAGGTTGGTGACCTCTAACGCAAATGCAACAAATGTGAGTTAGAGGACGGAAGGTCCGAAGGGACCAGACGTGGAGCATCTAATATCAAGTGCCAACGACCGAGGGCCAAGCAATGCTTATCTTTTACCCAACATTGGCGAATTCATTGGGTGGTTGGTAGATAGCCATACTCATGTCATTTGACCCAGAACATATGCAGATAGTACGATCGGTTACGGTTAATGATTACCGTACTCCGCACGCAAGCTTACATTTGGATGCCGAACCCATGTACCGGTAACCGGAGTTAACAGTCAACGTTGGATGATGTATCCTGTAGGATCATGAATGTAACCTCATATTGCTTGGCCTATCACTAAGTGCGGAAATAAGACCCAGTAATGATCGGGGAAAGGCCACTTCCCCAGATTCCTTATCTTCGCCAACAAGGATCTGCAGAGGTTAATCCTGCCAAAAGTGGTTTTACTGCTGATAGCGTTTGCTTATCGCTTTTCTGTAACAGGCATTATGTCGGGATCCCACCGACAATGGCCGTCGGCCAACTTTCGGGGATAAAATCTGGTGGCCGAACTACCTGACGCTGATAGATAGTTCTCGTCATCAACACACCACATAATACCCATACAGGTATAGTAACTTGCCATCCAATAGCTCGATATCGAAGTAACGGAGCATCTAGTCAAAATGAATGGACCTACACTGAGAATTGGCGTAGATGTCGGAGGGTAAGAGATTCAAAACGTCTGGCCATCTTATACCAGGGTACTGACATCAGCAACAGAACAAACACAGATGGAGTTATCCTGGATCTCGCTCGGTCCTCTGAGACCGATAGAGGCATCGTTGCATGGACAAAGTCGAGCACAACCAAGAACCCAAGCGATGGGATCAACAAGGTCATCAGAGAAATGTTTGACCAGTCGAAAATTAACCCTCGAGATGTCGCCAGCGTTACAATTGGAACAACTCATTTCATCAATGCTGTCGTCGAGATGGATCAGTCCCGTCTAGCAAAGGTCGCTGTGCTACGACTTTGCGGGCCTTTTTCCAAAGACATTCCCATCGGAATTGACTGGCCACCCCGACTTCGTAATATTATTTGCGGATATCGGGGTCTCGTCGATGGTGGCCTAGAGATCGACGGCAGTCTTATTGCTGAGCTAGATGAAGATGAAGTCAGACGTCATTGCGAAAAGATCAAGGCCGAGGGCATTAAAAGTGTTGCTATTGTTGGCATATTTAGCCCTATCGACGTTGTCTACAAGCAAGAGGAGAAGGCTGCCGAGATTGTC
Source organism: Fusarium sarcochroum (assembly GCA_013266185.1). Lineage (NCBI taxonomy): Eukaryota > Fungi > Ascomycota > Sordariomycetes > Hypocreales > Nectriaceae > Fusarium > Fusarium sarcochroum. The sequence goes on along the minus strand of JABEXW010000097.1, from coordinate 44,009 downwards.
CGCAGCGTATTTCCTGAGGCGAGCATTGTTTGTTCAAAAGAGGTGGCCAATATCGGCTTCCTTGAAAGAGAAAACGCTGCTATTCTGAATGCTTCCATTCTCTCTTTCGCTCGTCGCACGCTTCACTCATTCCAGGACGCTATTTCACAACTTAACCTGGAGTGCCCAGTATTTGTCACCCAGAACGACGGTACAATTCTTCCCGCTAGCGCTGCTGCTCGGTTGCCAATCCGGACTTTCTCGAGCGGTCCAACAAACAGCATGCGAGGTGCCGCATTCTTAATGCAAGACCAAGAAAAGGAGGCCATGATGGTGGTCGACATTGGCGGTACAACGACCGATGTAGGACTCTTGCTAAAGAACGGTTTCCCCCGACAGGCCGCTGCTTATAGTGAGATAGCTGGTGTTCGTACCAACTTCTCTTATCCTGACGTTAGAAGCATTGGTCTTGGAGGAGGGTCAATAGTAGGACGCGACAAAGATGGCAGTTTGACTGTCGGGCCAGAGAGCGTGGGTTATCAGATCCAAGAAAAGGCTCTTGTCTTTGGGGGCGACGTTGCCACTACCACAGATTACACGGTCCTGGGGAGTAAAGAAGTTGAGATTGGAAATCGATCGCTATTAGAAAAGGCAAATTTGGGACCAAGCTTGTCAGACTTCAAGGCCGAGGTTAAGTCGATGCTCGAAACCATTATCGATACGATGAAAACTTCACCAGAAGACATCCCCATTGTCTTAGTTGGAGGCGGTGCAGTGATTGCCCCCGATAGTCTCATGGGCGCAAGCAGAGTTGTCAAACCGAACTGGTCAGGGGTGGCAAATGCGATTGGTGCAGCAACTGCGCGTGTGAGCGGTGTGGTTGATTCAGTCGAGAGCACCGAGACGAAGCCAAAGGCTGAAATCATGAAGGAGCTGTCAGAAAGGGCCATCGATAAGGCTGTGGAGAGCGGAGCTTTGCGAGAGACTGTCACTATTGCCGAGATGGAGTCATTCCCACTCCAGGTAATTTGCTTTTGTCCCAAGTCGATGTCCATATCACTAACATGCTCGATTAGTACATTGCTAACAAATCTCGAATCATCATCAAAGCTGTAGGCGACTTCGACTACTCCCGAACCGATCTCCAAAGAACTGCAGTGGTGGAAAACGGAGATGCTGACGAGTTCACTGATGATCCGAACAATGTGACTCAGAAGAAGGGTGACAGCGAAGACTCTACCGAGACTCCATCAAGCTCCCATCCTACAACATTCACTAAAGAGTACATCGCGTCGTATAAACCACAGGTTACAAACAGACAGTGGATATTATCCGAAACTGACCTAGAGTTTATCACTATTGGCTGCTATATCCTGGGAACAGGCGGTGGTGGCAGTCCTTACCAGCACTTCCTCCGCTTACGAGAACTTTTACGGGCTGGTGCCACACTACGAGTAGTATCACCTTGGGATCTCAAGGACGATGCCATAGTAGCTTGTGGTGGCGGTAAAGGTTCTCCGCAGGTTTCCATCGAGAAGCCTTATGGCGATGAGTAGGTCCGTCTCATCTAAATAATGATGTCATACTGATCAATAGCTTTTAGGATTCTCGAGTCCCAAAGAGAGCTCTATGAGTACCTCAATGTCCAACCAGATGCTGTCATTCCTCTAGAAATTGGTGGAGGCAACGGTCTGCAAGGACTAGTCATCGGTGCATCTTCAGCCCTGGACATACCTTGCATTGATGGCGACTGGATGGGAAGAGCATATCCCGTATCTTGGCAGACGACGCCAGTCGTGTTTGAGAAGAAGGCAATGATGTTGCCAACATGCATCTCAGACGGCAATGGAAGGATTATTGTGAGGCATTTACACAGTTACAGTCATGCCAAAAAAAACTAACTCTTATTTCTTAGATCATGAAGAAAGCACCCACCGAGTTGGACGCCGAACGTGCCCTCCGCGCTGCCTTGTCGCAAATGGGGTCTCACGTAGGTTGTGCAAAGGGTCCCGTGAGCGGCAAGAACACAAAAGCGTGGGTCGTGGAGAATACCATCTCACTTTCATGGAGGATAGGCCGCGCAGTGGCTTTGTCGCGATGCACGAATACAGTTGATATAGTGGCAGAGTCTATCATTGCTGAAGTTGGAGGTCACGAGTCGGCTCGGCTACTTTTCAAGGGCAAGATTGTCGGTGTCGAGCGCATTACGCGAATGGGTCATGCGTACGGGGAGGTCGTGATAGAATCGACCGAGGATGATTCATCATCTAACTCTGCTAAGAAACGTCTTGTCATCCCTTTCAAGAATGAGAACATCTATGCCAAAGAAGTAGATGCCAACGGAAACGAAGAGGTGAGTTCAACCTTGACATGCATCAGGCCACTATTACTAAATCCTCAAAGATTCTTGCTATAGTACCCGATCTCGTCTGCGTCATCGATGCACAGAACGGCGAGGCCCTTGGTACCCAAGAATACCGTTACGGCTTACCCGTCATTGTCCTCGGTATAACCGCTTCAGATAAATGGACATCGACACCCAGAGGCATCGAGATTGGTGGACCCAAAGGTTTCGGCTTTGATGAACTCGAGTACAAGCCTTTGGGTATGTTTAGCAAACCGCGCAGCGTGATAGACGAGTTTGACGTGTCGTCCTCGAAAGCGATGAGTTGAGGTTACTGGCTCCACGGACAGCCAACCTAGATGCAGAAGGGGTAACTAGAATAGATAGGAAAAACATAAATTAGTCCTCCAGAATAACCCGTTTCGGGACCGAGATGAAGGCCAGTTGTCCGAATGTAGCACGAGAAGAACTTGCTGTGTCAGAATCTACAACGAATTATTCCTATCATTTAATGCGTTTAAGCATGTGTGACGACATTCGTCGACGTAAGTCGAGAATCCTGTGGGATTCATCCTGGCACAAACTTCGCCTATTAAATTATGCAAAGTGTTGCCAAATTTATACTCCCTACAGTTGACCTCGTGAATGGGCATTTATCTTGGGGGCCAAGACGCCACCCAATCGCATATCATGAATAGCCGGAGTGTTACAGTATGGGCATGGGACAAGCAAGGATATCCCTCGGTAATCGAGCATGCGATTGAGGCTCAGTTCGCCATGAGTCTGTCTTCTAATTGGTGACTATTAATTAAGGCCTCGGGTATGGCAAGGTTTTCGGGACCGACACCATGGACAATATGTGAAACATCAACTCAGATGTTTCGTAGCGTCGTGCAAGCAATCAATTGGTAGTTACGATGCGTCGTCTGTAATATTCACCGATGACAATATTCCATCTCTTTTCTTAGTGGACACAGACCAACAGAAGTACGATGTATCATTCTCTCAGAAGAGCCCTTTTTGAACGAGATGTATAAGAAGCTGTCGTTCCCTCCAAAATGTGTTCCCGTTTCATCACTCATCAACGTCAAGCTTGGAACATTGAAACAAACTTATACTCATCAAACACCTTTAAACACACTCAGACACCACATTCACGATGAAGGCTAGCACCATCTTCTCCATCTCCTCCGGCATTGTAGCCACTGTCTCAGTACGTTCATTGTCTTCTTTGACTTTTATTGATTTGACTAAACCCAACATCAAAGGCGCTTCCTCAGTCAGCCGTAACTCTCAAGGCTCCTCTTGAGGGTTATGAAGTCCAACCTCTGCCAGATGGAGGCGCTACCAATCTCCTACACGAACGAGCAGTAACTTCTTTCCCTTCCCTCTATTCCTGAGTCAACTAAGTCTTATTGTTAGGGAAACCCCAACTGCGACATTGGTGGCTCAGGCCCAGCAACCCGTTCCGCTATTGAAGAAGGTGTCCGTTTCCTCACCGTCCACCAAGCCGGGGCATCTTGCGGCATCGACAACGGCCCAGGAGTCTGTTCGCGAGTCAGTTGCTCGTACAACTCTGCTATCTGGATCTGCAACGATAACAATGGTCCGCTCTCCATTGGATGCGGTGAAGTAGGACGTGTGGCTGGAGAAATTCTGGCCAGATGCCCTGCGGCTCGCGGTAAATTTATCCTGAGATCAAGTGTTACCGAGTGCGGTATGCTAATGTAGTATTCAGGTCAGCTTTTCTCTGATGGCAATTGGAATGTCATTGTTGGGAGAGACAACTGCTAAGGGAGCGTAGACAAACAGTCATAACACGGCCCGGCAAGGGGAAAGATCACAAGGATACGAAGGAGTGATAACTAGGTAGGAAAGCGAGGACAAACGCATCTTTTGAAATACTATCGCACTCTTTAGTCTTCATGAAAACCATCACGCTCATTAATTACAAAGTACACACTCGTATATCTGCCTTCATAAATCATCAAACTACCCTTCCATCTCAGTCCTCCCTGGGTGCTCATCCCATTCATCCTCAACATCAACATACGAATCCTCCAGCGAAACAGTCTTCCGTCTATGTCCGCCCCCATACAGAGAATCAAGTTTTCTAGAATCAAGAAAGACATTCTGCATCTCCGAAACTAGATGCTCCTCTTCGGCATCGCTATCAGCGGCCCTGAGCCGGAATCTGACAACTCGCCGTCCGACACCGGATGTCAAGAAGGGTTTCAAGAACGAAAAGACGGACCAGGCGAAGCGTGCAAAGAGATATTCTCGACTACCCTCCACAAGACTCTCGACAGGTCGGTTTTGGTACAGAGCCGTGAATTCGGATTCTCGGCCATCGAGTACATGTAAAACGTACTGGTTCTGTGCCTCGACGCCGTTAGGGGAGCCGCTAGCCTTTGGGATTAGGGCAAAGACGCTTTGATCGAAGCAGACGTAGAGATCCGCTTTTAAAGGTAGGATGTTGTGTGGATCATCGATAGTGTGCGATCCCCCACCATAAAGCCCCATGCCGTTTTTGCTGAACCACTGCTGCTCTTCCCTAGGGATCAAATGCGCCCAGGTGAAGGCATAACTGGTGTTTGTGATGGCGCATCGCTTAGTATGAATTCCTGATGAAGCAGATGGAGCAGTCCACCAGGCGGGCAGTTTATCGTGAGGAAACTGCCAGTCTTTAAAGCTTGGGACAATCGAATATCGCTCTAACTCGCGTCAGTTCTGAGAGATTTCAACTGGAAGGCGACGTAACTACCATCACCGTCGACGAAGAACCAGTAGTCCCGCTGCATCAGGATTTTCTCGTCACAGGACACTATGTCCTTGCCCTCTGGATCTCGCGCCAACTTCCCCGTTTCAAAGGCATTATTTGCGACAATCTGACAGGCCGTGAGAGCGGTGAGGTAGTGCACGCCGTAGGCGTTATCCTTTGGGCTGTAGTCGACGCGGGGCAGACAAAAGAGGAGGTTTAGCGGTTTTAGGTAGCCAGGGTGATAGAAGCGAATCTGATCCCGGTTCAAATCTCGGATCTCTAGAGAAGAGACAGCAGATAGTGAGCGCGGCATTGCAACGTTGATGTTGAGTGGCTGATACCGTAATAGCAGAGGTTAGCTTTTGAACCTCCAGAGGTGAGAAGACCCATGACGTTTTGTCTTAGTTTTTCTGTGAGATTTAGCGTAGATCAGCCACACGCGATGATGACGTACATGGATGATGAAGATGGAGCCCGCTAATGCAAGCCACTTCTACAAATGATTCGTCGATATTGAGAGGTATCGGGTAGTTGACTTTAGAAAACCGTTACGTCGATAGGCGAGGTATGGCTGGTGAGATGTAGGATTGATATATATTCATCGGTGCTATATTTATCTTATCTACAGACCGCTATCTTTAACCTTTCTCCCTTCTCACATGGGGATGTGGAACCCCGCCAACAACGGTTTTTACGTAAACTAACTAGTGAAGATCTCACCGCTGATATGAGTTGGCGCTTAATGATTAGAGCCACGCTTATACAGGTGCTGGTGTTGCTGGAGATGAGCCAGACGCGGGGACTTCTTCCTAGCAGCACCCGCATATGCGTACGGTGAACCCAACGAGAAAGTCGAGTTGATCTCTCCAATTCTGATGTTGCTGAAAGTCACTTCCGGGTTCGGCTCGACCTTGAGAATATTCTTCGGGTCGCCCTCGGTCGCATTGCAAGGTCCAGCCTCGCCCTGGTCCAGCCACTCCATGAAACCGCCTTCATCCCACCAAAGACTCATGACAAGAACCATACCGCGGCTCATGGCCTCGCCCATCTGGCTTGTACCACCAATTCTGATATACTCTGTGGAATTCACTGCCTCGCAGAACTCATCGTTGATATAGTTGACTTTGGGAGGTCCCTCAATGTTAACCACGGCGCTTTCGATGAGCTGGCCGTCCTGCACGTAGTGACGGTGCAGCTCCTTCAGGTTGCCGTTCTTGTCGGCCAAGAACTGAGAAACGACGGTGAATTTGCGGGTACTGTCAACCTTGAATGAGTCGCCGCGGCCATAGAAATCAGTAGTGTTGACACGGTTGGGGTTCCATCCGCAACCAGATTTGTCGCATACGCCAGTGCTGCCGCATTCATCGCCGGTACACTCGTAAAGACCAGGCTCAGTGCATGGATGGGGTGCAATATGAGTAGCCCGAGAGTTTGCCTCCCAGATATCAAGCTCATTACAGCATGATCCATGTCCATCAATGTTGCCCTGTTCAATGTCAGTTACAGTACACAATATCATCTCATCATGAACTTACAACTCCGTTGATGAATGGTGTAACAAAACACTGGGCATCGCAGTATCCGGTACCATAGTATGCACCAGCCTTGCTGTTTGGGCTCGTGCTTTTGCCGCCATCCTCCAACATCTCAGACAGATAAAGAGCGCTGTTCATGCCGCAAGGGAGCTTATCCATCTCGACATCAAAGGAGAACTCGGCGCCAACGAGATGCATCATATCATACTTCTGCTTATTTTCCTCCAGGAGATAAACTCGTGGGGAAACAGTCTTGTTGTTGAACAGTTGCTGAAGATGGATTGAACTACCAGAGGTAGTGATGCCTTGAGCTCTGTAGTCAGATAGACCCTCAATAATGCAGTTTTGGGCACATGATGCTTCATCAGGACAAGCTGTAGCGTTGGGCTTTTCACCCCACTCGCCGCAGTTTGCACTGTTGGTAGCTTGATGAATGTTGTGCTGACTAGCCTCGACGACAATGTAGTTGGTAGTCTTCTTGCACCCACCAAGAACAGTGCACCGGAAAGTGTCCAGCCTTGGGTGCACTTCGGTGGTGTTGCTAGGTGTTTGACCCACAACCACCTGGATGAGGAGAGTCGAGCAGAGGAATGAGAAAGATTTCATAATGAATGGTAGAAGCCCAGCTTCACAAGGACAAGCAATGCACGCAATTTATGTAAGAAATAACTGGATGGAGAGCACAGAGAAATGTCGTGATAGGAACCCGGTCGATACTTTATATCTACGGTTAAGAAGAACTTAATCCAGTATAAAATGAATAGGGGTTTGTCCAATTCGGCCTGCAGCCGAAAGTCAAGTCTGCCAAGGGCGTCACAAGAAGGTTTAATGAATCTCCTCGAATAAACAAGGACCGTCCCCACGAATACGGGCGTCTTATACATTATCCAGCCAATCAACACCCTGATAGCTCCGGCACTTCCGTTTTCCCATTTAGGATCAGTCAAGCTAGCAGCTCTGATAAAGAAACAACTACCGATCTTTAATCTCTGTGCGGGCTGGATCCCTGCTTAATCACAGTTCTGGTACCTGCATGTAAAGGCTAAAATCATTAGCCTGTTGTAGCTCAAAGTTTCCTGGCGTGCGCAAAGTTTCAGGAACCCTGCCACATTGTTTTATCTTGCGATTTATCCAAAATTTTCCACCTACCATAATTCCACCAAATACTAATGGGATAAATCGATTGCTGATCAAGTATATAAATGCCGCTATTAACTACCTTTTGGGTCAATTGCCAAGCTTCTCAAATACTTAGCCTTCTCCCTGCATAAATATTTCCTTCACAGCACGGTTGATCACACCATCGTGCCTCGCTAACGTGGTAAGCGTGTTACCCTAAAAGATTGTGATCGACGAGCCGGATCAACTTTGGGCACGTATACCTTCCTGCAGGATATCAAGCTCTTTAAATCTATTTGGTTTTGATCTCTAATGGATATCAAGACTAAAGGTATATCTAGACGTAACATGTAGAATGTTACTTTAATATCGATTCGGAAGTAAACGTACAGGTAAACGTTATAATTATTATTTTTTGCCAACTCGGAACCATATAGTGCCAGGAATGAGAATCCAAATATTTAAAAAAAAAAGCAAGAATGTTAAGGCAGCGACTTTCCCGGTCAAGGACGTCGATATCAACTACCCAAATCCTATTATCCTACACAGAAACAACCAATTCCAAAAGGAAAGCCTCTTAGTCAATTTCTCCGGTAGTTGCCCAGTCCCAGTGGTATTCTCCATGTTGTGAATCACAGAGGGAGCGAGGTTCCGTGAAACTTGTCTATAGGATCGTGTTGGGCTTGACGGGTACAAGACTCAGAGGGCGGGACCATGAACACCATGCCGGCATAGTCAATATTACCAATTATGTGCCCAAGGCCCACCTTCGACAAAGCGGCACCAGGGTCAGAAAGCAATATCTCACAGATATCAGTGAATGCTCATACCACAAGGCGATTTCTCCCTTGGGGTGTCACTGATCTATATTGAATCGGCCTGACTCGAACATGGTAACACAAGTGAAAAGTTCTTGGCGTCAACTTGTTCCCCAAGGGGTGGAATTGGCCTGTTTGTATGCATCTGTCGGTAAACCTGACGCAGCTAGCTGAGGAATGGACTTCATTGAAAATTAGAGCCAAAGGTGTAATTCGATCCCCATAGCTAACTTTCAGAGATATAAAAGCATATATATCGATTAATCTCACGTGAAGCCGGGCTGTTGTGATTAATAACTTTTGAGCCGAGCTTCTCCTCTTATATTATAAATGACTAAATAAGGCATTGCATCTTTTTTGGGCTTAGCAGTAACTAGAGATACCTGCTTCTCATCATCACTAACAAATATTTCTATCACTATTTGAATTACCTCTAGTACTATTCCATTATACTACATACCATCAAGGTTCAGCGCGCTCTAATTAGCTGGTCCAAGCCTATAACAAGGGCTTATCCTAGACAAAAGAGCATATCAGGAATAACCTGTAGTTAAATAAAACAAGCCTTGTTTTTGTAGTAATTTCTATGATTATTGTGACTTGTTCAGCGTTCTGCACGTCGCTACATTCCTAGCAGCTGATCCTCTCTGCTTACCACACGTGACCATATACCCGGGCGTGCCGGGACTTTTTCGGCGACAATCTTTTTTTCGGCGATAGATATACTCTTGCTTATTTCCTTATATTGCAAGATGATTATTATAAATTAATTCATTTCGTCGCAGAAATCATCAGGAGAAGAGAGGAGCGTCAGAAACGATACGCCAAAGACCAGGTCAAAAGCTAGTGTTGTGATCCGACCCACCACCCGCCACACGCCATGGAGAACTTCCCAGACCGGATCGCCACCTTGGCTGATGGCAGGAAAGTTTCGTACGCTATCTACGGTATCCAGGACGATAACGCACCTACTTGCTTTTACTTCCACGGGTTTCCGGGCTCTCACCATGAGGGATATATAACCAACACTGCGGCACTCAAGGCCGGGCTACGCGCCATCGCGGTGACGCGCCCAGGGTATGGCGACTCAACATTCCAGAAGAACCGAACTCTTCTCGACTACCCAAAGGATATTCTGGAGCTAGCAGATCTCTTATCTATCCAACGTTTTGGTATCATGGGCGTATCTGGCGGTGGTCCGTACGCCATCGCTTGCCTCAAAGAGATCCCTCGCGATCGCCTTGTGGGCATCTGTACCATCGCTGGAGTAATGCCCATGTCATTCTCGACACAAGGCATGATGAGCACCTTGCGAATTATGTTCAACGTCGCTCCATACACCCCAGGAGTCTTGGGCTGGGTGATAGACAGGGTACTAGGAAACGTGGCCAGGGATTTGGAACACCCCGAGAAGCTCGAAGAAGCGGTCAATAAGGACATAGAAGGACGAGCTCCCAGTGACAAGGAGGTATGGAAGAATCATCCCGATCTCAAACTGGCTGTGATTAGCGCGACGAGAGCAGCTATGAAGCAGGGCGGTTACGCAACAGCATGGGATGCAAAGATTTATGGAAGTGACTGGGGCTTCAAACTTGAGGACGTCAAGTTCGAGAAAGGTCAAATGGTAATGTTTCACGGAGATCAGGATGTCAATGTTCCCGTCAATGTGTCCGAAAAGGCTGCGAAACTGATGCCTAATGCGGAGCTGAGGGTGATGAAAGGGGAGAGTCATATGAGTTTGGTGACAAAGACGGAAGAGGTTGCTCTAACTTTGAAGAACATGCTGTTGAAATGACGGGTGTCGGGTTTTTTCAATGAATCGAAGCATGTATAGAGTAGAGTTATAACTAGAGACTGAGATTCATTGTCCTCCATCTGGAATATCAAGTATCGCCTATAGAGAGAGAACACGATACGAGAATATGCCAATTGTGAATGACGTTAGAATCGCCGCTCCAGTTTGCCTTACAAGTATTGGATTAAACAAACGTACCCGTGAAAACATAATGAAACACCAATGATGGTATATAGCCAGAAACGGCACGACAGAAGCCATACCGACCCCCCATACCGGGCGGTTACCCACGTAGTAAGCTCGGAATAAAACAAAAGGTCTCGTGAGCAATTTCCCGTGTTGTTGGGAATTTCAGGGTCCTCAATTTACACATCAGCTCAACAAACAAAGCTGATACTTTTCCACCCCCCAAGATCCAATGATCGCCGCTAGATCTACGTCAAAGGACGCCTAAATTCGGGGTCTTGGTCAGACCCGAGGTCACAAAGTGGTATTATTGGACGGGTATATGCCTGGGCAAACCTCGCCTCCCGTCGCCTGGCACGCTGGCAGCGTCATCCCTGCAGCGTGGTTGGTAAAATGGTACACTTTTTGGGGTGACAAGGGGCTGAGCTGATGTCACTCAATAAATGTCATTGTGAGTTCTGTTGTTGAAATGAGGCTGCGAGTGGCGCAAGAGGCAACGATGAACATTATGACATTACACGAAGGCAAATATTTTTTTGTTGAGGCAATCAACATGAAAAGGATGTTTTTTCTCAAGGTATCGATCAACGAGGCTTTGTCTATATAAGAGTGTCTTGACACCCGCGGACGTTGGGTTTGAGTATCAGATAACAAAACAACAAATACAACCAAGCTTCTGTAACCACCACTTCTGTAACCACCACTTATATAACTACCACTTTAATATATGTACCTTTTGGAGCTCGCTACTCACTGTTGTAATTGCCACAAGATGTAGGCCAAGTACGTCCAAACCCTCACCTCCAATACCATGCTTACGTTACTAACAACACCTAGCTCTAAGCGTCGCTTCTCCCTCAGCTCCCTTTCTTCCGCTTAAAGGAGATACAGCAAGGCCATGAGCGAGCGAAACGACACCCGTCGATCCGTCGACACCCCTACAAGTAGCTCAACATTTGGCGGTATGCCTGTCACTGAGGTCGAGAACTATCTCGTCGAGCCTGCCTACCGCTAGACAACCACCAACCGAGTGGGTTAGATTCAGTTAGCCGGGAAAACTTGTATTATTGTATCATTACTATAGCTGTTTTGTATCAAGCGATTAAACTGTATACTAGTTTGAGATCATAAATGACCGGTCTTTTATATATATTTGGCCCGAGTGCTGATCTGTGACGCTTAATTATTTCATTTGTTTTGATAATCATATATATCGCATCATATTAGTCTTGCTTAAAAGCAGGCTCAGGCTGAGATCCGTAAGGAATGATCCTAACCATATGCCTCCTCTCATTGTCTTGGAAATCCGGCACAGCCGAATGAGCTGAAGATCTTTGATCCCAAACAACCACCGTTCCCTTTTCCCACTTTACTCTGCAGCTAAAGTCCATACTACGGATGTGGTTCTTCAAAAATGACAGCAAGTGGTCTGACTCCTCTGGCAAGAACCCTTCTACCTGACGAGCAATCGTAGGGTTGACAAACAGCGCTGGCTTCCCTGTGACAGGCTGCTTGATAACAAGAGGATGTGTAGCGTTGATTGCTTCAGCTAGGGCACGCTCTTGACCTACTCGTCTCACTTCACCTTCGGATGCAGATGTGTGGTGAAGCTTGAGGCCAGCAAGGGTTTCCCTGAAAGCGGGTGAGAGTGCTTCGTATGCTGCAGTGAGAGAAGTAAAGGCAGTGTCGCCGCCGCCTGATTGGGGGGTCTCGAGGACCCAGAAGAAGGTGGTTGAAGGGACGTTAGGGGTGAAGGTCTGATCAATGTGCCAGAGATCATATGTCGTACGAGGACCCAGAAGCTTTCTTAGGTTTCCACTATAGACAGTGTAAGTAGGTAACTCATCAATAAGCGCGTATAAGTGAAGAATTTACGACTTCTCATCAGCATAAACAACATGAAACTCGGGACCAGTGCCCTTGGGATAACCCATAGTAGGATGCTGATGCAGAGGACCATAATGCTTCACAATCTCCAGCTGTCTATCAAACCCAGCATCTGCAAAGTCCTGATCTCTCTGAAACTAATCAGCACACTTATAGAGCCTCACAGTACAAGGTTGACTCACAAACACGACAACGCCCCGCTCAGCAGCCAGAAGAGCTAGCTCATCAAGACCCTCACTGCTCAAACCGCTGATCTGCACACCCCGGATCTCCGTACCAATCCGTGGGGTAATATTCGACACCGTAGCGCCCTTGAGCAGAGCTGCCTTAGCGGGATCTGCCCGCAGACCCGGTTCATCGGCGTCAAACAAGGGTAGGGCTATCGGCGCACTGTAGCCATCTGAGCGGGTGGGAAGATACGCAGGATACAACGGCTCAGAAGACATGATTGCGTAATTGCAATTGTGTTATGATTTGTAGGGATTGATGTACTGAGCTGTGTCTGTTGCTGTTGAATCAAGCTACTCATCATCACCTTAGATATCTCCGCCTTCGGGTAGTGCAACCCGTCTGCACCGGGCGTTAACCGACAGTTTTAGCCTCTTTTGGCAAATTTGCCTGGGAAACTCTATCATCATTTGCAGGGCTGAAGACGCGACCGGAAGCATGCATCCGATTCGGAGAACTGTCCAATCAAGACGCTTGTATTTCCACGGCTGAGATGGGCAGTGGAGTCAATTCATGGCATTCCTGCTAAATTGGACCCTTGATAGTCACGACAGTTAGTTTATCATGACGGATCTAAGTATCCAGGGCTCATGATAGCTACTATTGTCTATGTTGCGGAATTCTAGATAGTAATTCCGTCATGGCAGCCTCGCCATCGCAAGAGTCAGTCTCGAGGAACTTCCCGTCCCCCCCTCGGACGTTTCGATGCTCTAGAACGCCCAGACTAGAGCCAGAAACGTGGCGGGAAAATCTTAAATAAGTATTTCGCCTTCTCACCTCCGCTCCATGCATGTCGATCATTCTCAACTCCTCACTTGTTTTTTTTTTTCCAACGGTCTCGCAGCGCAATAGAGCATCATGTCTCCGCCAGCGAGTCTGAATGGCGACTCTTCGTCTGAGGAGCGTCCGGCTGTCGCGTTCGTCGAGTCGACGTCGTGGCTGGCCAAGGTGCATCCTTACTTTAAGAATCCCTCGCATGTGTTGGTCTTCAAGCTGGATTGTTTATTGCTCGTCTGGGCATTTATCGCGGGATTATTCAAGGTATGCGCTTCACGTATTGGAATCATGCAAGTTGTGCTAATATCGTCAGGACATGGATCAATCGGCTACTACAGTTGCATTCGTCTCAGGCATGAAAGAAGATCTCGGACTCTATGGCAACGAATTGGTCGAATTCACCACTTACTTCTCCATCGGCTACGCCCTCTTCATCGTCCCCTCACAACTCATTCAAACCCGCGTCCGCCCATCTGTTTTCCTACCAATTTGCGAGATCGTCTGGGGTCTGTTCACTCTCTTCACTTACAAAGCCCCCAATGCCAAGACCGTTTTTGCGCTACGCTTCTTCCTCGGTGTATTTGAGTCTACATCATGGCCTGGTATCGTGAATTTGATCTTTAATTGGTAATACCTCAACCCCGCATGCTCAGATTCCAGAATTGTGAGACTGACTCGCCGTTAGGTATCGTCCCGAAGAGCTCGGAAAACGATTGGCCATCTTTGGCGTCAGTGGCGTTGCTGGAAACATGTTTCTCGGCATTGTCCAGGCCGCGCTATACAAGAATCTCAACGGCGCCTCGGGCCTTGCTGGTTGGCAATGGCTATTCATAGTTAGCGGTACGATGACGATGTTCTGGGGTTTTGTCGGCCTTCTTGTCATTCCTGACTCGCCTGCGATCACTCGAGCCCTCTACCTGACCGAAGCTGAAAGAGAGCTTGCTCGTATCCGCATGAGCGACAGCGGAGTCAAGACATCCAGGATCATCCCTTTCAAGACACTAGTTCAAAAGATGAAGCTACTCATCTTGAGCCCACTGTCATACCTGTTCCTTGCAGCTTATCTTCAGTTTGCTTGGAGTCAGCGCGCCAATTCGTATTTCTTACTATTCCTCAAGGGCCTGGAGAAGGCCGACGGAACACCTCGATATTCTGTGTACACAGTCAACCTTATTCCTCTTGGTGGATACGCCATCAGCATCGTCTGTAATATCGGTCTCAATGCACTGAGTGACTGGAAAGCATGGCGATGGCAAGTCAGCGTTGGCGCCGCCACTCTTCAACTCATCGCGACCTCAGTTCTAGCCGGATGGCCCGACTCTTGGCAGACCATCATGGCCTTCTACTTCCTAACATTCGCCACGGCAGCTTGGGGTTATGCTCTTATCGCTTGGCTTGCTGAGATCTTACGCAAGGAACCCGAGGTCCGTTCTATTCTAGTCGCCATGGCTGTCACGCTCGTCTACGCCGGCCACGCCTCGATCCCTCTACGCGCCTGGCGTGTCAGTGACTCTCCCAGATATCCAGTCGGTTTCCCATTAGCCGCTGCGTTCAGTGTTGGAAGTATCATTGCTATTATGGGAATGTGGTTCTATGTACGAAAGTATCCCGAGGTTGTAAACTGGGGACTAGATCCCGAAGCGGGTAAAGACCGTGGTATTGAGGAGATTATTCCTCGGGACGATGACAGGAAGGAGGCTGCTGAGAGGAGTGACCGTATTTAGTTCGGCTAGTATGTGAATTAATAGGCATATCGAACACCACAAAGCAAACAGGGTTTAAAATTGCGTGTCTTTGCGTCCTTCCATCGTACTACCGGTATTTCAAGATTCCTCTGGACTAGGTATTATGCTACTAGCCGTATCCCAAGTTCACGACCACCAGTATTTCCTTAGGGACACATAGTCATGAAAGTAGGCAATTTCCCTCTCGTCTCAATCGCTACAGCTGGCAACAACAAGGTGAGTCTATTTGAATTGATAAATCATCACCCGGCCATTTTTCGAACCGATGGCTATGGTGTTTCCAGACTTGGCTGCACAGCGTGGTCTGTATCCCTCAGGCAACCAAATAATCCTTTCGCCGTCCTTCATAATCCACTTCCCCTTGTCTATAGAGTATCCGCGTTCGAGGTCCAAATATGGACCTCGGAAACTGAAGTTATTGATTTCTGAACCAACAACGTGGATCAAGTCCAGCAGCTTCGAATCTATACCAAGATTGCCAACCTTAACATTTTTATCCCATTTGAGCACACATTCCCCTGTTACGGCATCCCATAGATACGAAATGCGCGACTCCTTTGCTAATGCAACGATGTTTCGTCCATCGGGTGTGAACGTGAGTTTCGGCCGCATCCCGACTTTCCCATACGTTATTCCAGTCAACCCATCACAAATCTCTCTGACGTTGAGTTCATCGGTATTCTTGCTAATGACAACTTGTTTCCCATCCGGGGACATGACCGCTTCGAAGATTGCTACGTTGTACTCATAAGGGCTGCCAACACGGATCCCGTTTTCTGTATCCCATATCTCAACGGCTGATTGCCCGTGTTTACCTATAGAGCCGCACGCCAGCAGCTTACCATCATCTGAGAATGAAAGCGCCGAGACACGCCTGTATCGCGAGGCCAGTGTTTGTATCCGAAGTCCAAGGTCGATATTCCAGATTTCCGCCTTGCCGTCAAAACCCACGGCAAGAACTTGTGCCTTGCGAGAGACTGCTCTCGCACAGGAAAATTCTGTTCTCTTGTTAAGAAATCCAGGCAAACGAATCGTTTGCTTGGGGGCGTTCGTTAGGACATCCCAAACCGTGACTTCGTCATCACTGTGTGATAAAAGCAGACTGGAGATTGATACAAATCCAACAATATCAATGCCGCCGGGCTTCATGATTTCATTTTTGTGTAATGTTGAATTGTGATCCCATATCTGAATTGTTTTGGAGCCTCTGATGCATGCCGCCAGCAGTGTGCCATCTGTGGAGAGAGCGAGCGCACTACTATGATGCCCGTCGAGGATGCCCGTCAGACGCGATATTACTCGCGTTTCGAGGTCCAAAATGAATCTCCTTCTATGATTCACCTCCAGCGCTATCTGGCCTTTGTGTAACCGGAAGCCCATGTCGAATGTCAAGTTTGCCTTTGCAGGGCTTTCGAGTCCATACAGAAACTGCCCTGACGCTGTGTTCCACACCTCAATGTCGCCAACCTCATTGGGATTATTCCGAGTAGGTGAAGGCAATGAAATCAAAAACTCTCCACCCGAAGAAAAGGCTACTTCTTTGATAGCGGGCTTCTTGCTGGGGCTTACAAGCTGTAGCGGTATCGCTTTCGAGTCCGAGGCGAGGGAAGTAAGGTTGATAATGTTATCGCAGCTACTGACAACTGCAAACCATTTGCCACTTTCAGAAATAGCAACGGAGGCATAATCGCCATTGTTCTTTGGTTCTGTGAAAGTTGGCGAGATTTCGCCCGTCTGGATTTTGTAAGTCCAAACCCAACACCTGGCATCTACCAAGAATAACTGGCTGGCATCGTCTGCGAAAGTCATCGAGTTGATCCGCCTGCGTAGAGTCATAGGCCCGGGTTTCAGGAATACTGTATTCTCGGCATCCCAAATATTGACTCTTCCGCCACGATCCCAAGCAAGTAGGTTCCCGCATCTCGAAATAGTGAGATGTCTTACCGGATGTAGTACTAGACCAGTCAAGGTGTGAGAACAGGCACCTGAAGCAACGTCCCAGATCTTGACGCTTCCGTCTCCTGATCCAGCCGCGAGCCAACCACGAGACGAGAACGCCATGCATGTGACCCCATCTTTGTGGCCTTCCAATGTCTGAAGAAGTGGTGACCAATCTGACTCTGCTACTGGCGGATGAGTCTTATCTAGCCAGCTGGGAAAATCAGACTGGAAGGCCTGGCGAACGAGACTCTTCATAGGAGCAAATACAAGACCTGAATTGTAGGCTTGTAGTGGCGCTTCATTTATTATTGGCCCGAACGACATGGCAAAACGTTTCGCATCGTAAAGGAACTTGGAAACCTCGACGCCGCTACTTGTCTGGAGCAGGAAGAATAAGCAAAGTGAACTAAAAGTAACACGAACGACTTGACTTACATCTGTGGAGAGTTGTAAATCCTCCAAAAGCCTGATCGCTTGATGGACGCTGCCAAGCAAGCTCAAGGCCTCGAGCCAGTTAAGGAAATATCTCAAAAGGAAATTGTGTACTGCGCTGC
Organism: Fusarium sarcochroum; assembly: GCA_013266185.1. NCBI lineage: Eukaryota > Fungi > Ascomycota > Sordariomycetes > Hypocreales > Nectriaceae > Fusarium > Fusarium sarcochroum. The sequence continues at coordinate 26,340 of JABEXW010000097.1, read as the reverse complement.
CATCTTCTATCTTGTACTGGCTAGCTTTGACATGGTACACCCAATAAAGAGACGCGTACTTTATCTCATCGGGCAGGCGCCTTGTAATCAACTCTTCAGAGATCTCGTTGCGCGGCTTCCCTGGTGATTTGATATCACAGATATCTGTCTTCAGACAGTTCCATAGAAGCTTTAAACATCTTGTGCTTAATTCTTCATGGGCCTGCGATTCATTGATCTGAAAGTCTCGAGCATCTTCGTGAGTCAAGAAGTCGCGAAATGATAAATGGAATAGCCTGATGGGAGCATCGCCTTTAGGCACATCCAGGACCGAGTAAAGGGAGTCGAGCCGACTATCAACATCCGACTTTTCGACAGAAAGGAGACATGCCAGTGATTTCGCCGACAAAGGGTTGGCTAGGATGACAATGGACCCCACGATGTGTTTGAACCCCTCCTTGGCGGTTGTCTGGGCCTCACGAGGAATATCAAGCATCATTCGACAAAGGACTGGGTAGTAAAGGCTTCCATACTCAGAAGTGGTAAATTTTTGAAGAAGAAAGTCCACCTTGACATCTGGTCTTTCGGGCCAGTTATGGAGTAGCCGAATGAAGGTAGCGACGGAGATGAACAATGGGGTGCACATCTTAACAAGAAGTGACAGCTTCTCTTGTCCGGGCCAATCGTCAGACAACTCGAAATCCCCATCATCATGGAGTAGGTTATATTCTCGTCTGAACTCGCAGATCTTAGAAACCAGGACCACGCATATGTCATGTTCAATGACATGTTGGTCGATGCGATGAAGAACCAAATCTTCGTATCGCCCTTCCACGTGGCTAAAGAACCTTCGAATGTCGTATTCTGGCCTGCTAGTCAAGAAGACCTTGAGGCATTCTAGGTTACTCTTGGTCAGGAGTTTGATGATAGCCTTGGTATGGCTCTGGTTCTCGCACTCATCCAGCGCGTCAACAACTATGACCAGAGCATCCGAAAACCCTCCGTCTTCGAAATTCCGCAGAGGACCACTAATGAGTTTTTGAAATTGAACCTCAAGTAGGGAATCGACGATTTTGGGTTCATCCTTGATCGCATCACAGATATGCTCTCGTAACGATGGCAAACGTCGAGCCAATTGATAAGCGATGGTGGTAAAGAATCGTCTACCGTTATCTCAATCACTATTGCCTTGAAAAAGAAGCTCGCGCCAAGCATATTGCCATCCAGATCCCGGGCTATCCTCCTTGATATGGTAGACTTTCCGGTACCAGCAAGTCCTTGTAGCCAGAATGTGCGACGGCCATGAGGCTCCTTGATCCAATCGTGGATCTGTTTCAAGAGTTCGACTCGCGTGTTGGGGTGACACTCAATATTATCTTGGCTGTCTACATGGTCAAATGCAGCACCCGCTGTCGGAAGTTTCGAGAGCAAATCCTCCCGGTACTTCGCTGAAGTCGTTCCTCTATAATCATGATTAGCGTTCGGTCAACCTTCGCAAGGCTGTTATGAACGTACGTAGAATCTTGAAGTGTACGTTGTAAGTCCTTCACAATCTCCAAAAGGTCATGGGTTGTCGAGCGACCGTGAGAGCTGCATAACTTTTCACATACCTCTCCAGCATGGGAGAGCCCCTGACCAAGTTTCTCCAAGCTCGAAAAGTAATCTCTGACATCATCTAGCTGAAGAGGCGCTTTGATGATTTTGATTATCTGCTGCTGTTGGCGCTGTCGTACTGCGTAGCAAAGAAATTTCATCGAGTTGGCGTAAGATTCAACAATGGTTGTCTTGAGATTTCCGAGAACATCTAGAGGTAGAGCCTTGGCATCTGTGTTCAGGTACAGTCACACATACGTATCGCAAGCGAGGAACAAAGAGGAGACTGTGGCAATTCCCTCAATCAACTGGTTCCTGAGATCGCTTCCTGCAGTGATCATCTACCAGTGTTATTTAGACAGATGTAAGGTTTCAGGTCAGGGGCTTGCTTACCACAAGAACAAACCGTACTGCGGCCCATGGAAGAGCAGCGTGAACCGGATCAAAGCTGACGGCGACATCACCGACAGATACAAACTTGTTCAACGACGAGACAAGAGTTTGGAGGAATCGAGTTGCCCGATTATCGTGTCGCTTTCCGTTTATCTCATGTTCCATTTCGTCTTTAACGAGAACTGCCAGATTTTTCGTTTCCGTGGGCTCATTGCTTGGTGACTCAGTTCTACCCGATAGTTTCTTGATGAAAGTATCAACCATGTCGATGGTTTCTTTTCTCTCCTCTGCTGCCTTCAATTTTGTGAGAGCGGCTTCCCAAAGCTCCTGAAAGACGGTGGAGCTGCTATCAGGTGGAGTGTTGCTTCTTGAAGGGCTTCTTGAGGGGCTTCTTGAGGGGCTTCTTGAATCGGTTCGGGACACGAGAGAGGCGGGAAGGGGCGAAGTAGGGCGGCTTCTAGGAGTTGGAACGACAAGCCTGGAGCTCGGAGCACTTGAAGGTTCTCCATGTTGCTGGGCAGTGTTCACCGAGCTCGTCGGATGATGACTGGGGTGGGGAGACGTCACTCCTGCTTTTTCTTTCTTAGTAGTACTCGCATGAAGTCAGAACTCTTTGCTTACTATCGTTCACCGTAGTAAGTTCAACTAGTGGTGCCGCATCGGCGGTGGCAGGTTTGGGACCAAACGGTGGACTTGGACAAAGTCCACCGAAGCAGTCCCAACACTGTTTAGCAGATCGGTCCTCTTCTGACATGATCTCGTCTGCAGGCAAATTTTAAGAAGAATCAGGCTTGAGCTGGGCATCAGTACAGCTTTCAATGCTTTTTCGTGCTGGTGGCGCTCGCTGAGTAAGTTGCTAATGGACAAATCAGACATCCGTGCTTGTGTTTCAACGTTGCCTTGGTGGAAGCTGTAACACGGCATGAAATTGCAAATTACCCCACTTCTATCCGTATTGTCGTTTTCAACATGGCGATGCTGTGAGGGCGCTTCGGCTGAAGTCACTCTGAGCAAGGAGGGAGGCACAAAAAAACGTGTTTTTTGCAAAGGTTAAAAGCAGGCCCTTATACCTTAGTTAAGGCCAAAGCAGCAATCAAGTAGCAAGGAGGGTAGAGGAGCATCTGAGATGGGAAGGACATGGTATCCTAAAAGGACGAAAGAATGACGGCAAATAGCGTGAATGTTTTGCACTATCTCTTTCAGCGGCACAAGGCAACAAAGCGGTCAAGGCAGGGATATCAAGGCCAATTAGAGGAATTAATTCTGCTAATACAGGACCAGTTTATACACAAAAGGCCAGCAGCCAATAAGAATAGATATCAAAGACTAATAGCCAGTTAAAGATAGGAGAAAAAGAGGCTACCTATACTCATAGAAGTAGCTGAGCGCTGAGTTACAAAGGAATACACACTCTTGTAGCAGCCTTAAAGTGAAGCATCTTGTATGCTTCTTGTACGTGGGATCAAGTGGGGCGAGTGCTCTGGTGTTGCCTTGTGCCACTCAAAGAGATATTTTAGCCAATAATCAAACCTCAACCCTTGAACCAAAGACCTCCAACGCCTTCTTACTAGCCTCCCTCCCATCCATCCTCTCAAAATACCTAACAACATTCTTCCTCCCGGGATTAAGTATCCACGGCGCCATGCCCGTAGTCTTCCCCTTCATAAGCGAATAAAAGTGCACATCAGCCGCCGAAAACCTCTCTCCACAAAGCCACTCCTTTCCCTCAAGCTGCTCATCAAGCAGATTCAAAAACTGCTGAATAGTAACCTTCTGCAACAACCTCGCCTCAGGAATCGGGATCCGATTTCCCCTATAAAAGTCCGCCGTGCCTGGATCGTTGCGAACCCATGAGATAACAGGCTGTGCAATCTCGAGATCCATTCTTCTAAGCCACATCCGCGTCTCTGCTCGTTCGAGGGGTGTTTCTCCGAATAGGGATTTGCCTCCTTGGGCAATTTCGTCGAGGTATTCGCAGATGGCGGTGACTTCGGTTAGGATGAAACCATCGTCGAGAACTAGTGCTGGCATTTCTCCGCGAGGGTTGACTTTGCGGTACTCAAGACCTCGATTCTGAAGAGTCATTACGTCGATAGTTTCAACGTCGAGCCTGATACCGCCTCTTTCCAGAACAAAGAGGCGTACAACCATGGGGTTGGATGCTGCGGCGTCGTAAAGCTTCATGTTTCGTTGATTTCAAATTCCGACGATTATCTCTTCAATTAGGAGCCCTGAAAAGTTAAAGGATGGAGATGGAAGAGTCTTACGTCTGTCAGCGGTGGCGTCTTATATATCATAGAGTGCACTAGAGTTTTGCCCCCAATTCGAGCGTAAGCGTTGGGCGTCGATATGTCAGCACGAAGTGTCTTTCGTTCTATTCGGTAACTTCCACCATTATAACATCCGTTCCGGAAGTCTGATTGAGCTATGATTACCTCTCCAACACAAGGAACTTGGGTACTATAATGTAGCTTGTAGGAATGTTAAGGGTTTGTAAGTAGTAGAGCGTCGAATGATACTATCCAGCCAGTGGACAGACAACACTAAGAAATATCCATATACCATATGTCTAGATCAGACTAGCAAAACAACAAAATTATAGTCCCAAACCACATTCAATGCCATATAACAAAAGCATAGCTGATCTGTTAAGAAACTCGTCTGTCAGGTGAGCGGCAGTGCGGCATCAACAGCCGGCTGAGTGACGCCGAATCTCCGAATAGCGCCCATCATCAGCCATCCCAAACTCAATTCACCCACCAATTTATCGGATCCAAAAATGAACCCGAAGAGTTCAATCACTAGTCTGAGACCATGAGCGGAAACACTCCGTCGCATGACCGCTTACTGCCGTCATACATCACGTCACAAGAACCTCAGAAAATGGTCAAGATCTCAATGCTCAATTGCCGGGAATATCATCCAAAACATCTATGTGGCCAAAAAAACATATGATCCCAAAAAAGGTTCTGCTTAAAATCATTTCTAGTACAGCCGCTCTTCATCTTTTCCCAGGTTTCATTATATACAAAGAGATTTCGTTTCTTTTACCAGGGCTTGACCTTGAGCATGCTGCCCTCCTCGGCCAGAGCCTTGTGCAGGTCGAAGGCGTTGAAGAGGAGGTGAGGCTCGTGGCCCATGCCCTTCTTGAGACCCTCGTACTCTGCCTTCTCGTAGTAGTGGGTGAGGATGGGCTGGTACTTGGGGTGGGCGCACTTGTTGATGATGACGCGGGCGCGCTCGCGGGGGGAGAGGCCGCGGACGTCGGCGAGACCCTGCTCCGTGACGATGACGTCGAGGTCGTGCTCGGTCTGGTCGATGTGAGTGCACATGGGGACGATGCAAGAAACACCGTGAGGGTCGGTCTTGGAAGGTCGGCTGGAGGGAGTGTGCATGATGGAGTACTTGGAGTTACGGAGGAAATCGGCAGATCCACCGAGACCGTTGAGCATGCGGGTTCCGCTGACGCAGGTAGAGTTGGCGTGGGCGTAGATATCGACCTCAACGGGGGTGTTCATGCCGATAACACCGAGACGCTTGATGATCTCGGGAGCGTTGGAAACGGCCTGGCTTCGGAGGAGAACCTTGTCGGCATAGGCGTCCCAGTTGTCGTAGAAGCGCTTGAAGCCATCGGGCGAGAAGCGGATGGAGGTAGCGGTAGCGTAGTCGAGCTTGCCAGAGTCGAAGAGGTCGAGGAAAGTGTCCTGAATAACCTCGGTCCAGACCTTGAGGTTCTTGAACTTGGAGTCGTTGAGGCCACCAACAATGGCGTTGGCGACGTTACCGATACCGGACTGGAGAGGCAGAAGGTTCGCGGGCATGCGGCCCTGGGCAACCTCGTGCTCAAAGAACTCAATCAAGTGGCCGGCAATCTGGCGAGAGGTCTCGTCGGCCTCGGCGTTGGGGCCGGTGGCATCCCAGTAGTCGGACTCGACAATGGCGACAACCTTGGAGGGGTCGATCTTGACCGAGGGCGAACCAACGCGGTCCTCGACAGCGGTGATGTTGTAAGGCTTGCGGTGGGGAGGCAGGTCGGTGAAGGTGATGTCGTGGAGACCCTTAAAGGAGGGAATAGCGGTGTTGACCTCGATAATGATCTATTGAAGCGCAATTGTCAGTCTGTGTGCGTTTTGGTTAGATCTGGTGCTGACGTACCTTGTCGGCCATCTGGATCAGCTCGGGAGTAGCACCAACGGAGGCACCAGGCACAAAGCTGCCATCCTCGAGAATGTCAGTAGCCTCAACGACAGTGACGTCGAGGTTGCTGTTTGAACGGTCCTTGGTGTAGAAGCCCTATTGTCAAAAGTTAGCCGCAATTGCTCCTGGATCGGAGCCGCAAAACCTCGGTGGGAGATTAAAGCGAGGCCGAAGCTTTGGCCGGTGGGGCCGCAAAAGGGTTGAGGTGGGATCATACGTAGACAAGATCAGAAGGGAACATGGACAAATGCTTGTCGAAGAAGTTGATGCGACCAGAGTTGATTCCCTTGGCAATGTCCTTGCCGACTTGATGAGGGCTTCGCCTGTTGATCATATCGAGAGAGGCCCATCGGTTCTCTGTCTCGGAACCGGCCGAGGCACCGACAAAGAGCGAGTACTTGAGCTTGCTCTGGAGGTTGTTCTGCTCGACATAGTCGGCCATGGCAGTAGGGACCTTCCTATCATGGTGAAACCACCTGGTCAGCGCATGATTTCACTTCATTTCATGGTTTGTTTTGCGCCAAGCTCGAGCGGGTAATGGGAAACATCATTAGCCGGTGGGGGGCCGCAGAGGACACAGCTTCCAAAACTCTCGCAATCCAATTCAATTCAATCCACGCCGTAACAGAGAAACTTACTTGGGGTATCCGACGGCGGTAAAACCAGACCATCCGATATAAGAACCATTGGGAAAGTGGTGCATCAAATCCTCAGGTCGCGCAAGCTTCTTGAGCAGAGCGGGATTCTTCACGCGCGCCTTGAGGGCGGCAGAAGCGACGGGAGAAGCCATGATGAGAGAGGATGAGGAAAAAGAAGAAGAGGGGAGATTGTCCAAAAACACACACAGAGGGAGAAGAAAGGCGGAGGAAGAGATGAAGAGAGGTTAAAGTGTGTGAGAAGTGAAAGAAGAAGAGAAGGAGAAGAGCTCCAAAAGATCCGGGCTAGAGTTCGTCTGGGTGACGAGGTGTGGGTTCGGTGAATCCACACCCAAAGACGAGGCGGGGATGCTTTGATTTTAGTGGTTGTTTGATCGGTTATAGTGGACGGTTTACCGCGTGGTGGCACCCCCAGTTCTTTATCCTCACTCTTCTGTTTCTCTTCTCCAAATTTAAACTATGGGCCGATTCAGGTACCATTCCGCCTCTCACCTCACCCAACAGGTACCTTGAAGGCGCGGGGGTAAGGGAAGTTGCTTTGCCAAGTCCCCGCACCATCTACAATGACAGCCCCCGGGTTTACAAGTCCGTTCATCATAGGGAGTACCTACAGTACGTGAACAATGGCCAATCTCAGGGTGAGGATTATGTTGCACACACAGTAATACAGTAGTTATACCCTCCGCACTCAAGATCTACCGACTTTGCCGAGAAAAGACTGCATCGGTCATGAACATTATTAGGTAAAGAATCCGGAGAAAGGGTGCCAACCATGATGGCCTGATTCTCATACACATCCTTGATCCGAACCAGTCTCGTGGCCCTATCCAAACTGCTCATAATTATGAACTCGTCCCCATAGAAATCATGATCATTCATGCCAACAAACTCCATTCTGTACGAAGTTTCTCCGGTATCTTTCTTCAATGTCCTTCTCCTTCTCCATCAACCTCCCCCGGCTGTTCCGCTCCGTAGACCACCTCCGTGCCCGCAAAGTGGACCCCGCCGCCTTCTCCAAAACGCCCCTCCCATCTTTCCGCCCGGCCGAGAAAAGCACAGACCAATATCGGCATCACTCGGTTATCAGACAGCCAAGCAGAGACGTATGTCTCAAAGCCATCATCGACACTATGGAATTCCAGAACTGGTCTTGATTGTCCGGCTTTACATTTTGATCCGGGGTACGTCCAATTGGTGCCCTTTTTTATTTACCCCGGAATTACGACGTGCTAGCCGGCAATGGTTTGCGAATCATGTTCTTGAAAACACCCGGACTCAATTCAAGGTTCCTCGGGACAAGGGTTGCTAGATCTGGGGTAAACTTATGGAGCATTCTCGACCTGATATCAAGCAACTAACCATGTATAACGAAGAATCACGACGATGGAAAAGTAATCATCAAGCAGGATAAGTTACCTCTTTATTGTACTAATCATCAATGCTAGGGGATGTCAAGTTATTGATCCCCAATATCATGAAATCACAAGAACCTGCCAGACATGTATGGTCAAAACCTACCTCAGGACTCGCCAAACCCTCCAAGCCCATGCACTTCTTCCAACCTGTTATGCTCATCCAACGCCCATGATCCAAATTGAGCTAGAAGCTCAGGGCCAACCGCTACCGTTGGGTTGCCGAGCAGACCTGCAATGACCAAATCAGACACCCCCCAAGCCCTCAACCTCGCAGATGCTTCAACCTCCCTTTCATTCCACGCTCTATCCAAGTTGTTGACCCCATTCTCGCCGACGTGCACGCGGGTCATGTTCATCATGGTCATCATGTCGGGCCACCTACCCACGTGTTCAGGGCCGAGCACGCGCCGCACGTTGTCTTGGAAAAAGGCATTGGCGCGCCAGTCCGGCGTCGAACCGTTGTTGCCCACGTTTCCGCGAATCGTGGATACGTGGACGGTTGAGGGACGTCCTCCAATGTGTGTAGGAGGGCCCATGACGACCAACGAGGATGGATTGGGTACGTTCTGGCTGCTGGAAGAGGCAGAAGCAGAAGATTCCCCATTGTTGCCAGTGGTACCGGTGCTGTCAGTGTTTCCACGGCCTCTGCTGGTGCTGCTACGCCCCCTGTTGCTGTTGGAAGAGGACATCTTGAGTCGAAAAGTCAAAAGAAGTTAGCGGGTATGATGATATTTTGTTCTTGGTCTATTGTGACGATCTAGGCCGATGAGTTTGAGCCCTTAGCATCGCTCGAAGACACTATATACTCGAGACGATACAAGAAGTGATGTGAGTGCGATAATACTGACACTCATTCATACCTTCCCAAAACAACAGAATAATCTTTTAATACTGCATCAGAGTTCGATACTTGACCGTGAACATAGCAGGGATGGCTGTGCATATGAATCTGGATCGCACCTTCTCTGTATCAATGTTATAGGCAAATTTCTCTGAATAAAACATAGCAAGTTTGCCAAGTTCAATAACCCAAAGGCCAAACATCACTATCCAGGGTAAAGATAGTATCTTTTCACCCACTGAGTATTTAGCAAGGACATCTGTAACTCATTCACTAAGCTTTATTAGGTCCTACTAGCTATGGGAGACTGAGCTATCATCACATCCTTAGGCTTCCCGGTCCTCTCTTCGAGGACACCCATACACTGCTAAGTCATGACCAGTACCAAGCTGTGAACAGCCGACTGCTACAGAATTCCATTCACTTGTTCCATGCGCCGCATCTCGTCATGAGCCCACGCTGAAAATTGACGGAGAAGGTCAGGACCAGGAACCGTCGATGGGGAACCAAGCCAAAACACAAGAGCCCACTCCGGCAGCCTCCAAGCCCTCAATCTCGCACATATTTCCAGCTCTCTGAGGTTCCACTGTCTGCCCAATATGGCAACGCTGCCTTGTTGCTGGCGGAAGATCGTCTCGAATTCGTTCACCATAGACTCTACGTCGGGCCACGTGCCTACGCACTGAGGTCCGAGAACGCGCCCCACGTTCTGCTGCCAGAAAGCGTTGACACGTAAGTCCAGTGGGGGATAGTCGTGTCTGATCGGGTCCTGGGGGTTGAAGGATGTATGTATAATTCCGGCTGGATGGCCTCGTGGGCACCAAGGAGGATGCATGATTATCGCCGGTGGAGGAAGCATGCTGAATGTTTTTGGCCGAGAAGGCGTGCTAGATACCACCAGAGGAGGTCCGGGTACACTTGATGTTGCCGGAAGAATAGGAACGGGCATACTTGATGTTGCTGGACGAGGTGTTGAAGGCATACTAGATGTCGCCGGTGGAGATGTTGCCGGAGGCATGCTGGGTTCACCCTGCCTGCTTACAGGGGCAGAGGGCAATCTGGTTCGTTCGTGAGGCGTGTCGTTGCTGTTAGGTGAGGACATCTTGATTTATGGGACGAGAAGATGGTCGTAGTGGCGGTTACGTTCTTAGTCTCAGATGACGACTTGAGTTGGTGGGTTTGGGTCTTCCTGTGGAGCTCAAACGCAGTATTTATACTCGAAAATTGGCATGATGAGTGACTGAATGAACCGAGAATGAAGGTCTATATGACAAGTACATCAGATAGTCAAGGCGTTTAGGCGAACATGGTGAATGACTTCAAACTCCATCAGAGTTCAGCAGTCGACCGTCGGAGTGACAGCTTGGAGGTTATTATGTTACAGTTTGACCTGCATTTGGCCTCTCTGCAGGTTCATCAAAAGCCTTGTCAGAATCGCGGGTAAGAAGGTGAACTGATCCAAAGCCCGAACACCACTATCCAGAGTAATGCTAAACTCACTTCCGTCAGCTGATGTTTCGCAAAAGGTATCTTTATCTCATTCACTGGGCTTCTCAGGCGTATCAGGTCGCGAAAGTACAAGGGCATCACCACGTCTTTGGAACTTGGAGGCCCTGTGCCGGTGCCCTTGACTATTATGCATCAACAGCACCCGTCATCATCCAATCGTTCTTTAGTGTTCCTACAGACAGCTTGACCGTTGATTCAACAGCCGTGGTGGAATCATACCTGCTGTAATTCATACTCATTCCTGCATGATGTATGCACCTGTCCGCTGAAGGACGTACCTGTCAGCCATTTCACCAAGTCATTCGACAATGTCATGAAATACCACTTATATACTAAGGCATTACGTTCATATCATCAGTTCAATTTACAATATTAACATTATAGACTTCTAAATATCCGACCGCTCAACATGCAAGTATATATCGTGGGCTCCCAACCCATCCGACCTGCGCTCTGCTCGGATCGACGCAACAGTCGTCTTGACCACTTTCTCGATGGCATCGCCTCCACAGACCGCCACAGCAACATTACCGGGGACACCCCCAACCGCAGTTCTCATGAAAGTCGCAATTTCAGGTCGTCCTTCGGTATGTTCAACAGACGACGCATCGTAGGCATATTCGCCATCAAAGCCAAGATCGACCTCCTCTTTCAGCAACTGATCTTCCCTTCCACTGTCCGACGACCTCGTAGATTCCAACGAGAAGCGCTCCAATTCCACACTTGGTCCTCTACCGCTCTCGGGCTCGATGAGCCTTTCTCGACTCTCATTGGCATCGTCGCGAAGAACTGCCTCAGCCACAGTCTTTGATCCCTTTGTAACAGCGACTTCAATCTTTGCCGAGATCCCCATCTCCTTGGCTCTCAACAGGACGCGGGCTATTCGCTGAAGATATGGTTCGGCGTGGGCTTTGCGACGGACGATGAAAAGAGCGCTGATCTTGCGAACGCAACCAGGCGTTTGAGACGTGAGCAAGTCTTCCAGAACAGGCGTAGTGAAAGATCCTCCAGTCGATGCTGCGATGAGTACAATGTTCTCGTACTGCTTCCAGTTTGGCACCGATCCAAAGGGTCCTGTTAGAAGCACACGCATGCTACCATCCCCTCCTCTGAAGCCAGACCTTCGCGCCCAATCGTTCAAATCCCTCGTCAATCCAGTCTTCGTCTTAATCGTGAGCTGTACATCCTGCGTCTTTGAATCGGCACTCGGAATATTGGTGATCGTAAACGGATGCGGTGTCTCCCAGCGAAACGTCGGCGACCAGATAAGAACATGTTGACCCGGCACCCAACTAAACCCGACATTCCGAATCGTCATGAGCGTCAACTCATCATCAACAGCCTCCGCACGAGCGTCGTGCGCATATCGCATAAAAGGGTTCGCCGAAACCCGCAGCTTAAGGTTCCGCCAGATCGGATTCGCCGAGCGTGTCACAACATCATATGCAAAGACGCCAACGGCGCACCAGATGCTGAACAGGTGATGGTCTGGAACATGAAGGACCAGGAATACCAGAAGCAGTACGACTGAGACGATGTGCTGCACGACAAACACTTCGTACTTGATGCGTCGGAAGAAGGGTATCGTCGAAATGACAGTCCAGGCTAGGATGAACCAGGCTGCTATACCTGGCAGGACCATCTTGACTGTCTTGAGCTCGGTCCAGAAAAAGTTAGCTGCGACCCATTCATACGTGAAGAAGCCGCCGTGGATGGTCGCGCTGGCGAAGAAGACCCGTGATGCCCATCGATGGAACCAATTGATCCTCTCGTATGAAGTTCCCAGTAAGAGGCCGATTGGGTTGACGCGGACGGCGAGTAGGAAGGGTAGTGAAGTCTGTGTTGCCGTGATCCATGCTGCGCGGAAAGCGATTCGCTCTTGGAAGGTGTCGTCGTGTTTGATGGACTTGTAAGTAACGAGAAATGACACAAAAGCAGTGTAAGCAACAACGGTGATTGTCTTGTGTACTGGTAAAGTCGCGAGCCAAACCGGAGGTCTAAACAGTCTCAAAACGAGAGACTTCGGTGCATCTATCCATCTTTCTATCATAGAGGTCGACGTATCTGAACTTGCCCCCAGATCTCTTCTCTTTATCCTGTAAATGTTTCAGCATCATTCTTAGCATGTTTGTTTCACTGCAAAACCCACCTTTGTTTGGCGATAAAAACCGAGACCAGCCGTGAGACAGAGCCCACCATCAACACTGTCGCTAAGACATACCAGTAAAGGCATGCAAGAAAGTGTTGTCTCACTGAATCCTCACTCTGATGACCATGGCCATGACCATGCTCTTCCTCCTCATGTCCATGCCCGTGGTCGCCGTGTCTCTTGAAGATATCCATGATAAGCTGCGTAACACGACAAAGATGTCGAGCACCACCACGTCGCGCGGTCAAGAAGTACAAACAGCAAAAGAGGGGATACTGGAGGATTAAAAGAAGTGAGATTCTCCAACAAAGCCTCGCTCTGGAATGAAGGCTAACCAACAAGGTCCAAGTTGTGATTACGTGATGAAGATCCCCGGTGCTCCCGAACTCAATTGGCTAAAGGGACATAAACGAGGAAATCTTGCTCAAATCAACTCAGCCACCAGAATCGTAATCTTCCACGTCTAGACGTTTGGCCGCGATAGGATCTATTATTGCAATCAAAAACATGACCACTGATCACCCCCGATTCGCTTCATTGGCGGATCACACTTTGACAGAGTTACTAACGTAAAGTCAATCTTAACTTTGATCGACATGATCAAGATCTGGCTACCCTAGACTTTTTTTACACCGGAAATCGAAGAAGCTCACGAAGGAACAGGACACAAATTGCGCAGATTTGTTTCTTCATAATTGTCTAAGTAGCTTGTCAACACATGATGTATTGCTTAACAAGTTCTGTCTCCTGTCTTCGGCGTATGTTATTTTGCAGACCAGATGATTGTTGCGAATCTCGTCAATTCCAGGTGTGACTTTTAGCACGATTTCACCAACGATCACAAGGAGGTACGCACAAGTTACGACGAGAATTGCCACAATTACGATCATCTACTCGAGAGTCCCAATAAAGTTTCCAACAGTATATTGACCTATTAAACTATTGATATCATCAAACGGGGAAGTATTTTGCGTAGAGCAAATATCCAGCGTGGCGACGTTGGGGCGAAGAGTTACCATGCCAATTTCTCGGATCGCATCGATAACGACAACGCTGTGGTAGATATGGCTTATAAGTTCGTGAATGCCAGAGTGTGTATAGCGACTTCAACCATTATGTTACAGAAATTCCAATGGAGCATAACCTCCACTCTCGTTGCTCATACAGACAGAATTGGTTCTCAATGCGGGATCGTTGTTCTTGTGCTCAACCACCAATATCATGCCGCGGGATGTCAAGTATAGCAACGAGCGACGTCGATAGGGCACTTACTAATTCTAGAGGATGCATCTTGACCACGCCTATGCAGCTACTTTGTTGAACACTTCAATTACGAGCCGTCTGTATGTCTCACATTAGATCCCTCTCCCGCACCCAAACACCAATATAGCCTCCAACATTCCTCCAAACACCATCAAACCCATCAATCACATCCTCAGATCTTGTCGATGCCCGATAATAGCAGGCCTCAGGTAACACACCTGACCAAGCCACAGATCGTCGCCGTGCATAAACAGCGTCACATCCAAAAACATGTGAATGTCAATTTTCGCAATTAATCCGACCTTATTGGACATTACGTCTTCCGATGTCGGTGTGAACCTCCAAATCGCGATCATGTCTTGAAGAACAAGTCGTCAATGGCTTATGCTGGCGCTTGGAAAAAGAAACGTCAGGGCTCGAACGTGTAATGTCTCGCTGGTCGGTATAAAGCTAACCTCCCAGTCTTTTTTTTCGTGCCTGGTCGTGGCACCCCAAAGCCCCCCCCCAATGTTATCAGGTGCACGAGACCTCAGTCATGCAGGAGGGTGTTGTTCCTATATTCATCATATGGACAGCCATCTCATTTGACGGTAGATGATCATTAATGAGATCCTCGGTATAGCTAATATTAGGCTTCACATGTTAACAACTTGAGTTGACCATGTTTTGCTGTTGTATCGTTTCAGGTACCGTCAATTCAACCCCCATCGTCTCTAATCCGGGGTTCCTATCACAATCAATGTCAAATATGCCCAAGCGCTCGCCAAGACATTCCAAGAAGTGACCAGTCCTTTACAACATCTAAGATCCGTGCAGATTCCCTTCCCTGATCACGATACTTCCCCTCACCCAAATCACCCCTTCGCAATTGACCAACGCACCAACGCCGTCTCTGAATAGCGTCGGCCTGCCTCGGTCCGGCGGGAAGACCCGGCGTCATTCCAAAGGATTCAAGAAGCGCCTTGTTACGCTATAAATTCGGAGTCATGTTTCAGACAATGGGATCATGGTTTAGATCCCACGATGAGAATCAACCAACCCAGGCGCTTAAGTTACGAGAATGACGCCGTCTGAAACGCTTTGTCATGAGAGGAGACAGCCGAGGTATTTTACTGCACGCACAAAGCATGAAGATGATCAGTGTCGCGAGTGGGAACAAGTCAGCTATGTATGAGTTGTTAAAGTGATCCATCCAGCTCATAATTAAACCCGAGATGATTTGCATATTATGCCTAACTAATGGATAGGATGTATGCAGCATGGATTATGGATTGTGCGTCTGGTCTTTCGTCCCACTTGATGCTCGACACGTGGGTACCGGCAATTCAAGACTTTGAGACCTTGATCATGAAAGTGGCAAATGTTTTTTGCAGTCTTTTCGACACAAGCATAAGGCCAAGTGTTTTGCAGTCGATCATCTGCAAAACCCCCCAAACTGCATCGCCATGGCCGTTGCTGATCTTTCAATCTAGAACTCCCCTCACGCGGGCGGACCGACAAGAGGTAAAAGTAAGGTAAAACTAAAACTAAAACCAAAAGAGTGAAAAAAAAGGCGCAGCAACGATGTGCGGGCCGCGTCAAAAGCCAAGTCAAGCCAAGAAACCAACCAGGCCCTGGAATCAGTCTGCGTGACGTGGGACACCCCTGCCCCCCTCCTCTAGCTGAATGGTGATGGTGATGGTGTCGAGAGTCCCTGCAGAGCAGATCGATAGACTGCTTATTCCATGCTGTCTAGGCATGCACCGGTACGTGCGTTCCGTAACCCGCCGATTCTTGTTATGTTCTGTGTGCCTGAGCTGAGAGCTTCCACCGCCTATCGGTCACGGACTGAAACTCGGAATGTGTCTCTGTCTCTTAGTTCAGATGATAGAGAGGACGAAGAGACGAGGGCATCATGACCCCACACACCCGGGCCACCCCCAGGCACACAGACTCTTGATGCCGACAAGGGATCCTACCTCCCGTCTGTATCGCCGTGATACATGCCCTCCCTGTCTCTCTCTGTCTCTCCTATGAACAAGTGAACATGTGAAGACAGGACATCTTTGGCGCTGTACCACCAAAGACACACGTTGCGCACGTCATCTGATTCCCTGCCACACGCTCAACTTCGTTACCATATTAAAGCATTTATCCTCAAGTCAAGTCCAAGTCCTGATGCTCTCACCATTTTCGCTTATTTACTTTTTTCGCTATTCCTTTCTACAACTTGGCCCCATAAGTCTTGACCCTGGCCATTCTCTTCCGGTCCCATAGCCGATCGTCAAGGCGCGAAGCCGTCGCGGGTCATCGCCTCGCCACTGTCGTAGGAAAAAAACAACAGAGCTCCACAAAGAAAACCGTTAGCGAGTGGATGAGAGTTGAGTTTGGGTAAGGTGACATTTTTTATGATTCCATTTGTCGGCGATCAAAACAGTACCGTAATTTAGGCCAAAGACTAACAAGACGGCCTCTAAAAGAACCGGCCGAGTGACTAAAACAACGCACCGCTAGAGATCGTCAACATCACCCGACGAGAGCATCAGATATCGAGATCATCTCGGGAGGAAAACAAGAGAACAGACAATAATCTCTTGTCAATTACCATATCCATCACAACTTCTTATTCACACATTCTCTTCATTTAACCTCAACTCCACTATCGCAACGCAAATAGCCGGCTTTACTACCGGCTTCATCTTTACCCTTTATCCACCATCAATCCCACCTCTCGACTCATAAACCCATCCTCAACGAGTGGCTCCAGTGGCCCCCTCCCCTCACAACGCTATTCTCGTGGTGCATGACACCACAGCTTTCAACCGCCCCCATCCGCAGTCGTGCATATCTTCACCGCCCAATACAAAACCCCCTGGTCCAGTCTATTCCGCATACCCATACCCATGGTTTTAAAGCCCTTGCTAGGGCCCTGACTGTAACTCGACTTGGCAATCTTGCGTGTCCCACTACAGTATTAGTGCCAGAGGCAAAAGCCCATTCTGTAATAAGAAGGGCTTGCAGACCGCAACTTGTTGAACGGCCGTAACCTGGTCCGATAATCTTGTTGTTTCTCCCGCAACCACGGACGGTTCCTCCTTCGCTTCGCTTCACCGCGGAAAACCCTCTCATTATTTGTTTTCCCCTACTACGTACTCCTAAAGCTTGGCTGGACTGGGTTTATCGGAGATTGCAGTCAGTCGTTTTATTGGGGAAAGAAAGGGAATGGACCTGCTGTTATAGACCTTGCGAATCCCCTCCATTATTTTTTTGAAGACCAGTAGTCTTCTACTCATCACCAACCAACACCAACATTCTTTCTTCTACCTTATCGACCAACAATAATTAATCCTCACATCAACCTTCAATCCTCTGATCAACACCACATAGCTTGGAATTCGTCGGATGTTCGCCCATCATGGAGGACAGGTCTGAGTCGCGAGCCTCCGGGACGACATACCACAGCTTCGCCGACACGGAGCTCTTTGAGCCCATGTCTCCCCCTCGACCCCCCATCAGTTACAACACCGACAGCCTCCAGCACCTCGAGCATCTCCAGCAGGAGCTGCAGCGTCAGCAGCGGGAGGCTCAGAGCAGCAAGGACTGGGTGAAGGAGCGTCGTCCCTCGACAGCGGCAAAGATGCAACGACAAGACTCTGGCTACGAGTCCAACACACCTCCACGACGTACCTCTACCTCCAACAATTCCCACGGTAGCTCTACCATCAACAACTCTCACCTCTTGGTTGGTCGTCGTTCCTCCAATGGCTCGTCCAAGGATAGCAGCAGCAACAGCAGCATCGGAGGAGGTGTCAGGTCACGCTTCCGCAACCGCCCATCTCTCCGTCGAGGAGCAAAGACTCATCCCGTGCAACCCACGCGTACGAGCAACCAGTCTCTACACCTCGTACGTACCAACACAGCTACCCAGCCACAGTCACAGCCGAAGCAATCAGCCGCCTTCTTCCACTTCCCATCTCCAGACCCCATTCAGCTCGCCGACACCGTTCCCGATCGTCGCGTACAGCCCACGCCCATTCCCTCCCCGCCGCCGCAGACGACGCACTACTGGACGAGCGACCGCACGCGCCGTCTCGAGTACGCCGCCATCGACGCTGCCACTCGTGGCGTAAAGGGCTGGGTTCTCAGACATCTCGTCCCGGATTGCTTCGTGTCTTGTGAAAACAGACACGTCTCGTTTGACGACGACTCTGGTAGTGTGCGTCGCTATAGGCTCGAGCTCGAGGATGATCACGCTGAGAAGACAATGGCGGGTGTAAACAGGCCTGTGCGTCGACGCAAGGGATGGCGTTTCTGGCGCCGCCGAAAGGTCGATGCTCAGCCCACCGCCTATATCTGATCTCTTGACCGACCAACCAACCACCGAATTTATCATCAGGGGTAAAACACCAAAACAAAGAAAACAACACCCCCCTTTATCGCATTGCAGACGGACAAAGCAGCATCGTTGGCGTTATATACCCGTTGGCCTTTTATTTTTATTCCACTTCTTGTTAATTGGCATTTTTACAGACCAGGCTTGCATGATACAAAGGATAATGATTGAAAGCATTTGCAAAGCGTATACAGAAAGTAAAGTATGAACTAGATGAGAGATGGAAATGTTGCATGAAATTCATGGTGAGGAAGTATCTCTTTTTATTGTTATTTTTATTTTTACTGCTATTATTCATATTACCCCCCTTTTTAAACAGATATAGGATTATTGCACTGCTATTTATACCATAGTTAGTATTGTTTAAACAAGCAAGATTGACAAACACAACCAACGTGCTGGTGACTTGGTGAGGTCCGTGATGTTTTCTTTGTCCTCGATTCAATTCATGAATGAATGGCCTGGACCGAGATTTTGTATTCAAGCCCTCAGAGCTTGAACCTCGATGATAATAATGACAGCGCCGCTCAATACTTACTGGCAAGTGGCTCTCTCATCTTTGTGGCATTGTTGCAACTGGTGATTGCTTCAAACAGAACGACAAGAAGAATGATCGAATGATCGACCTTGGAAGACACATTTCCAGAAATGTATCCATCATCGCCCGCGCCGAGCAGCGAGTTATCCTCAGCCATGGATATCTCTACAATGTTCCCCTCACCGAATCGATCGCCGGATCAATCGCCGACACCCTCCGTCATGGGCCGTTCCGTCTCCGAAGGCCCACCCCGGCGGTCAGCTTCGGAGCCCTGTCTCAGACCGATTACCCCCGCACGTAGCCAGCGATCATTAGAACCGGCCGATCAAACAGAAGACCCCGAGAAGCCAACTTCGTCTTCCAGAGAAGAATTGATTGATCAAGCGGTCGAACAAGTCCCTCTAAACCTTGCTCGCGTGGTGGTCAATATGCAAGAGTACTACGCATCAGAGCTTGAAGCTGAACGACAAAGAACTGAAGAACTTGCGGGTCAAAATGAACAAATGATGAAGAAAATGAGCGACATGGAAAAAAGACTACAAATGCATGTGGTTTTGATGGATGGGTTTGTTAGTTTCATGAGGGAAGCCAAAGAGGGCGCATTCGCTTTCAGCGGCAGCGCCGAGCTTGACATTGCAAAGTCCTTTGGGGGAGAACATCTCGAAGAAGTCCAAGCTCTTGTTTCGAACAACTACTCAACCATCAAACCAAGTGTAGAACAACCAAGCTTCAGCGAGGACATCGCATTTGATCCTGAGGATGAGGAACAGACAACGTCACAGTCCATGCAAGAGGACGGCCCTTTTGGAGGCGAGATCTTTGATCAACTGCCACCAACACCAGACATGGACGTAGCTCCTGTGCGTAGTACAGGTCGAAGGGCACCAAAACGGAGGAATCCTCCTACAAGGCCACATCGCGAGGTTAAGAGAAGAACAAGGGCAAATCTACGGAATGTCCGACTTCGAGACACAGCATCATGGACTCCCATCAACGCCGGGAGGAACGCGCAGCAGCCTTCAGTAGATGCAGATGCCGACTCAGCTGATGAACAACTTGGAGATGGCAACGACCTGGACTACACTCCAGATCCCGAAGACGAAGGCCATGCACCTTCCAATGCACCGGTATCACCCTCCACATCACTATCCCCCTTCCCCTCTGACGACGAAAACCACAAACCTCGCTACTCAGTCCCACGCTCCGTAGGCTACCGCTACGCCGCCGGACCTCCTGGCCGACGCTTCAAATACCACCGAATGCCCAAGACCGTGGCCCTCGTCTGGCAAGAGTGGAAGCACGGCAGCCATGGCAACCCGTCGATCGAGGCGCTGGAGAAGCGGTACAACACGACGTGGCGCATGGGCTCTCTGCAGGAACGCAAGTACGCGAGTAATTATGTTGGCGTGAGGCAGAAGGTTGTGAGAAAGGTGGAGGAGATGTGTGAGGAGGAGGGGATGAGTGTGGAAGAAGCGTGTGAGAAGTTGGATGAGAGGATTGATGGACGCATGCAGTTGTTGATGACGGCGCTGAGGAAAGGGGAGGATCCCTTGATGGTGATTCCAAAGAAGAAGAGGTGAGTTTGTTTTGCTGCATTGGTAAAGAGTTTAGATAACGCTTGTAGATTCTCCAGATGTTCTGATACAAATTTGGCAAGACAAAGAACCTTACAAGGAGCCGCTGTCTGAACAAGTAACCAGTCCCATTGTTTCAACTTGAACAGAGAACAGGCTCCCATGTATCGCCGACATACAGAAACACTGAACAACTAAACTTGCTACGTAGTCCAGTCTCTGTTCATATACGTCAAGCAAATATTCACTGCTCTGAAAGACAACACAGCCTTATCAACAATGAACAACGCCTTTAACTTCCTTCCATGAAAGCCATGCAAAGTCCCGTTCTTGCTTTGTTCCCACCACCCGAACAATGACCTCTATGAACATGTCTGCTCTTTTTGAACAAACTTCACAGCAAGGTAGGATAAATACTCTTAAAGATGGCATTTGGATAGTTCAACCATCAGCTTCAATTCACCCTCACTCTTGAACAACATTGTTTCACACTTCAGTCAGTTTTACACAACACCAAACCAACACTTACCATGTGCTACATCCAAGTAGTCCACTTCACACTCTGCGACACCCGTCGTCCAGCCACCATCAACCTCTCCACAGGCGCAGCTGTCTACCATCCCCTCGAACCCCCCGGACGCTGCGAGCACCACAACGCCTTCAGCCATCCTCAGTGTCCCTACCATGGATCCTGCTGTTACCCGGGTCTAATTCCCGTCTGTACCGCCAGAAGCCGTGGCGATTTCTGTCGCGGCTGGCAAGCGTACCATCAGATCATCAACCCAGGCTACATGCAAGCCAGTGGTCTTGTCGATACTATGCAGCCCATCGAGGACTGGGAAGAGCTTGAGTTGAACACAGATATCTACACCTACGAAGAAGATATCCGTCGTAGCTTCTTCGACATCGGCGCTGAGATGTTTGAACTCGCCAAGAAGGGCGAGTGGCTCGTTGAGTATCTCCTCAGGGGCCAGACCTACTCTCCCGAGCATGAAGCCGGGCTGGTTATAGAGCATGGTCAACTCTACCGCGAATGGATCGTTGCACACAAAGAAATGTCCGAAATCACGGATGCTTGGGAAGCCCTCGCCAGTGCGGGTTGTATGGAAGTCTGCCCGGCGCAGCTCCTCCGAGTTCACCCTTGGCGCAACGTCTTCCAGGAATGTCTCAACAGCTTCAAAGGCTTCACCATGTTCAAGGGTCTCCCTTTCATTTGGCTGGAGAACATTGAGCGTCAGGACGATATTCTCCGCCATCATCCTTACTACTACATGCCCCGCGCACTTCGCGCACGACCTGCCCAAGTTGACCGTCTCTGGCAGTCCCCAGCTGCTCCTCGAAGACCCAGTCCTGAGATCAGACCCAGCATATATCGTATGCACAGTTTTCCATATGGCTGGACTCCTAACTCTCAAAGACGACGATCCTCAGGCCCCGAGATTCCCCCTTGGGCGGATCCCGAAGATGAGGAGCCTGAGTTCGACTGGTTGGATATTCACTGGGACAAGCCAGCTGCGCTCATTGATTCACCTCCCGTGAGCCCCAAGGGCACAGTCTACGCACTATTTGAGGGTACTGAGATTACCCACTCAGAGTCAAATTCTACCTCCCCCAGCGAGGCTCCGGTAAATCCCTTTGGCGACGAGTTCGAAGCTGAATGGAACTACGATGATGAGCTGGTAGGGAATGAAGAACCGGCAGCGCAGGAGTTTCTTCACGTCCCTGCTCCAGTGGAGGAAATTTTCGAGGATGTTCCGTCTGTGACGGTCCAGTCGCTTAAGAGGAGATGGAGCGAATTGGATATTGTTACTGTAGGAGATCAAGATCGTGCTGCAGGACGACCTAAGAGGAACCGTACTATCTAGTTGCATTCATGGGAGCGTTGGCGTTGGGGGCATTTCTGGTGTTTGGGAGACAAGAATTGTTTATAGAGGTTTTCCTATGTAATAAAAGCAACCAGTGTTCAAGTAATATCCTGATGCTATCTTATTATTTACTTGTTGAGTTGAGCAAATCCAGTGACCAACCCAGTCTCTTCATCCCTCTCAATACCACTTCCAATAACAATACCGTTACCACGGAGTCCTAGAGCTAAGAGACCCTTGCCAACCGCGTTGTAATCCCCAAAGAACGTATGGGCGCGAACGTCGCTACCCGTAGTCAATCCATGACCTAGAGTCACACCCCACATATCTCCAACACGAATAGCATGGCAAGCTGAGCTGTTATCGCGTTCCAGAAGTACCGAGTAAATGCAGCCAGTGTACATTACAGCAGCATCGGCTTCATTTGCAGGAAAGTCCCAGCGCTTACCATCAGAAGAGATAGGATGCCATGGTGTAACAAGGACCTTGCCCACACGGCAGAGCAGCTCTTTCTCAACAGGCGTCTTGAGGACCATGGCAACACGACGTGAGCCCCGAGGTGTTCGGACTTTCATACCCCGACGAAGCTTTCTAATCTGCACTGTCCGACCAGAAGCGAGCGCTACGTCTGTCGACCCAGCGAAGCATACACCGCTAGCGTTGCGGTAGGAACTCATGCTGATACTGGTGAACCCCTTTGAGCGACTGCCTGAGCGACCGTGACCAATAGACCCTCTTGATCGCGAAGGTTCTGGGGCGGGAAGGTTGTCGAAGATCTGATCAAGAGAGTCCCGACAGGAGATGAACAAGGGGCTTTCCGTGCCATACTGAAGAGGACCAGGATCCTTGAACGAGTTGCATACTTGACGAGTGTGTGCGTTGAGTAAAGACGGGAGGAAGTGACGTCCCCATTTAGTAAAGTACTCTTTGCTTTCAAGGGCCAAATAGACCTGACCTTTGGGTTCTTCGGCTGATATGTCCTGCATGAGCGACGTATTCTTGGGATCGTCAAAGTCCTTGGCTGGAAGAACTCCAATCAAGGAACTTAGTTCGTTCTTCTTATTCTTCATATCCTTTGTAACTATGTGCTCACCGTCTGGCTGAATGGGGAAAATGGATGAAATGAAATTGCAGATGAGAGACCTGGATTCATGGTATGCAATCTCGGATGCAGGTAGTTCAGTGAATTCAAGAACGCTGCACTGAGCAGTTGTCATGGGGACGAAATCAGCGTCTTTGGACATCATGGCTTCGAGAACCTTGCGGCTCTTGAGACAGTCTCCAGGCTTGACATAAGTCAAGTAAGCCTCAACAATCGAGCGAGAAGGGTCGTTCTCATTGAGAAACTCGATTTGCTTGAGATTGTTGAAGCGAAGGAAGATATCCCGGGACTGGCCGAATTGTAGGTTGCCCAGATTCAAGGTCAGTTCCACAGCGCTGTCTTCTGAGTCGGAGGAGGACTGAGGAGATTGTTGTTCCACGGATGTGCCAGCGGTCTCGTACAGCTCCAAGGGCTTGGAGTAAGCGAGCTTGAGCACCGCCCGGGTCGCAAAGGTGCTCTGTAGGTTTGCGACAGCGTGGACAAACACAGTTCCGATCATACCAGCGTCTGGGATGAAGGCATAGTTACCACCTCCAATCTCAGCAATTGACTTTAGAAGACCCGAGTGGAGGCTGTAGCCGAAGCCAAAGGTATGAATGGATGCTGGGAGGGGCCCCATTTGGCGGATCTTGGGAACGAAGCCGGCTGCAGGGTTCCTGGTAAAGGTGAGTATGTCAAGTAATTAATAGTAGATGCTTGGATGCTTACATATGATTCGGCATGCCATCGGTGAGAATCATGATGGCAGGAACATTAGTCGACGACTCGCCATCCTTGAACAGCTTAAGCCCCTCCTGCATACCATGCCAGAGATTGGTAGCATCCAGAGGCTTCATGCTCTTAACATTTCTCAAAGCGCGAGCCTTGTTTTCCTTGTTCATAAGAAGAAGCGGCTGTAGAGCCTTGGCCTTTGATGCAAAAGTAACAATACCAAGACGATCGCTCTCGTTCATTGTCTCAATGATGGTGCGGGCGGCATGCTTGGTAAGGTCCAAAACAGAGAGGCCGTTACTTTCTCCACCCTCTCCAGGGACGGGTGCCGCTGCGCACATACTACCTGAGACGTCGATGACAAGTACGATATCACAAGGGATATGTGGAATTTGTGTTGATGGGGCAGTAGGAGGTTTGACCTTGACCAAGAGGCCATTCCTGTTGGGCACTGGCTCTAGACTAAGAGCCGCATCTTGATCCGAGATGACTTGAGACTTTTCGGTAGTATCATTCTGGTCATTTTCACGAATTGGCAAGGTAGCCTCGCTTGCTTCTCCGTTGTTGCTGGTGCTGCTCCTCGAGCTACCGACCAAACTGCGAAAAATAGGTAGTCTCTGCGATATGTGTTAGCCGCAAGAAGACAGGTGAAGTAGCTGATACATACCACCATGGTGGGCTATTAATTTTCGTATTAAATGAATACTTGTAAGATGAGATCTCTCAGAGCCCCTTAGTTGAGGATGTGATGAATGCCCCAGGAAGAAGAGTCGGGTTGTTAGTTGTAAGCTGACAGGAAAGAATGAGCGACCGGCAGGCTTTAAATTCCAGTTTTCGACGTGGTGAATAACATCCAAAGTCCTAGGAATAGAAATCGATGAGTCTGACCGATCAGAGCTAGCATCCCATGTCCGCCTGTCATACCGCAGGGCTGTGCGCCGCCGCTTGCACTTGCGTACATCAGCACGACCCTCCAAGCCAAGTCAAGCCATTGTCCCCAGCTTGTGTCCACTAAAACTGTTAGTTTCCAGGTCCATTCGTCAAGGCTGATTCACGCTGGCATGTTTCGGGTCTTGGTTGTCATACCAAAGATTGGATGCGCCGTATCAGAGCGGAGATCAATCTGTCTGCCTTAAGACACCGACATAAAGGCTAATATACCGGCTGTTTGGTAGCCGGAACTTTAGAGGCTGAAAGGCTTGAAACAGGCATCCATGATTATGTTGGCTCGTTTCATTGTTGGAGGATGGTTTAGGCTGGCTCCATGTCAGATTGATGGTGGGTCGATCCAAGGCAGACAGGTTTGCTACAGTCTTTACCTATCTACTATATAAAGCATCAGAATTCATTATAACAAACTGGAAAATCCAATAGCGACTGCCTGATTCTATTTCACTAGATTTGTTTTCAATGCAGCTTTTTGTGAGTATTCCCCTGATTCGGCTCAATTCAGGTCTAGGCATCCATGGAATTACAATAAGATGATGGCCTGTGTTTCTATAAGCCCTCTTGGCGGACCACATGGCGGACTGCAAGGCAGCCCCAGCATTGCGGGGTAAGTTACTCCATTACGCCAATTGCAATCGACTGAGGCTGAGTCAACTGATTCAACGATATTAATATGCCCCTATAAGTCGAGATCAGGAGGGATGACACAGCAACTATTATTTTCCGACATAATAAGAGGCATTATATCTAATTCTGGATATCAGTGATACTCTCATTGGACTCCCATCAACGCAATACCGTGCACAAGGCTTGTGTTTACTAATGTTACCGGAAATGGCCGTCAGCGCATGAAATATCGGAAAGACAACAACACTGTACTTCTGTAATATTTCACCCCGACAAGCGTCAAGAGGAATTCAATATCAGATTAATAGTTGAGGAAGTTTTCATTATAGAGTTCACAGAAATAAGGTATAATAAAACCGAAAAGTAAATATGGTGTTAAGCTATAGTTCTACTAATGAAATTTTGGAAAGCTCTGTGCAAGCTGCACCTTAGCAACTATGAGAATATGCTTTTTTGAAGAAAAATTCTTGTTGCATGATACCTTGATGGCATGAATAGTTCTTGCCTTGTCTTAGGTGTTGGCATGGAAAAACAAAGGCTAAGAAGGTTCGGTCCCAAGACCCTGCCCAAACACTTAAAGTAACCTCAACTATACACACCTAAAGAAA
>JABEXW010000096.1:0-167486 GCA_013266185.1 Fusarium sarcochroum | reverse complement strand
AGAGGCAATGGGGTTGGTGGAGGTCTCGTTGCCCTTCTGGTGCTCACGGTAGTGGCGAGTGACAGTACCGTGGGCGGCCTCAGACTCGAAGGTCTTGCCATCGGGGGTGATGAGGACGGAGGTCATGAGACCAAGAGAGCCGAAGCCCTGGGCGACAATGTCGGACTGGACATCACCATCGTAGTCTGAATACGGTGTTAGCTTCAAAGTTTCATTCGTCGAGTGATAGGAGTGTGATTACTGAACAAGCGTTCAGTTCAAGGATGGGAAGACTCACTCTTGAGGGCCATGATATAGCCACCGGAGCTCTTGATCATCTGAGCGACCATGTCGTCAATGAGGCGGTGCTCATACCAGATCTTCTTGGCATCGAAGTCCTTCTTGTAGGTGGACTCGTAGATCTCCTGGAAGATATCCTTGAAGCGACCATCGTACTTCTTGAGGATGGTGTTCTTGGTGCTCATGTACAGGGGAAGCTCCTTGTCAAGGGCAAGCTTGAAAGAGGCGTGGGCGAAACCAGTGATGGACTCGTCGGTGTTGTACTGGGTCTGGGCAACACCACCGCCGTTCTTGAACTGGAAGACCTCAATCTCCTCAGGCTTTCCACCCTCGGGGGTGTAGACCATGGAGAGCTTACCAGGGCCGGGCAGGACAGCATCCTTGGCGCGGTACTGGTCACCAAAGGCGTGACGGCCAATGATGATGGGCTTCTTCCAGCCAGGAACAAGACGGGGAATGCGGGGGATGACAATAGGCTCACGGAAGACGGTACCTCCAAGGGCATTTCGGATGGTGCCGTTGGGGGAAAGCCACACTAGAGATGCAAGTTAGCCAGGTTGATCTTCTCGACTTTACTGTATGTCTCATTCGCCATGTTTCTGCTTGTTCCCCTCACATTGCTTCTCCTACATGCTTCTCATGCATGCGGGGTTGACATTGGTGGGGGGATGCAGCAAGATGCAAGTCGAACTAAGACAAGACCGAAGGGGATAAACTCACTCTGCTTCAGCTTGAACTCCTCAACACGAGCCTCATCGGGAGTGATGGTGGCACACTTGACACCAACAGAGTACTTCTTGATGGCCTCAGCAGCATCAATGGTGACCTGGTCGTTGGTCTCGTCACGGTACTCAAGACCAAGGTCATAGTACTTCAGGTCGATGTCGAGGTAAGGGTGGATGAACTTGTCCTTGATGACCTGCCAGATGATGCGGGTCATCTCATCACCGTCGAGCTCGACGACGGGGTTCTTGACCTTGATCTTGGGGATAGAGGTAGCCATTGTGCGGACGGCGAAGGGAGAGATGGTCTGGATAGCACCGAAGGAAGCGCGAACAGGGCGAACGGTGGATGAAGTATAAGCGACACGGCGCAGCGAAGACGAGAGAAGAGATCGCGGAACGGCAGAGGCGAGAGCAGCGGCGGGCATGATGGGCTAAAAGAAAGAAGAGGAAGAAGAGGGTGGGAGTTTATAAAAAAGATATAAAAGTTGGGACGGGAACCGGACTCGGGAATCGTCGCCGGAGATTGATTGGGCTAAGGCGAGGCAGGCGCAAGTTCCTTCCTTCTTTTCGCGTGAGGTCTTAGGTGCTCCTGCTGCAAGCGCGGGGTGCAACACGGACGGACGGTCGTTGGGGTCGGGTCAGGAAGGTGCTTGGGGTGATTTGAGACTGACAACCGAGGAAGTAGCCGGTTACTGTGGCGGCGACCGAGAGGAAAACCGACGATGCGACGGGGAATAGAGAATATGGGGTAAGTTAATGCGGACTTTCCCCCCAATGAGACGGGGTGAATTTGATCAAGAGTGCCGCTAGTTCGATAGGAAGCTGGGGAATTCGTTCGGTGTTAGTTGCGCGCGTCAGCAATGGAGAGGGGAGTGCAGATGGGTATGGGCATGGTATGGTATGAGGTGAGGGGATATGAAATGAGGCGATGTTATGTGATGCGACGATGTTTTGAGTCTTTTCTTCTTTTCTTTTTCCCGTCTTCCTCTTTGGGGGGAGGAGTGAGGTTTGACAATGATGCGAGGCTCAGAGGCAAAAAAAAGAAGCCAGCCATTCATTCGTTCATTCATTCTCGTTGGTCAATGACGATTCACTGGATCATGTCCCGTCCCTGTGGCTGACCTCCCTCTGACCTCTAGTGGGTGTAGTGCAGCTAATAAATGAGACAAAGTTGCACTTACAAGATTCGAGCAAACGTCGTTCTTCTTTCGATCTATTTCGTTCTGTTGATGGTTGAAACTGCTGGTGAACAATGATGATGCAGAGATGGGATTTCAGCCGAGATAGAGGAAAGAGGACACAGGCATTCAAGTCAATTCTTCCGACAACGGACTCTTCGCTTTTCCTTTTAGCCTTCTGGGGTCAACGCCGAAGACGGACGCTGCGGTAAAATAAACGTGGCTGACATGATCTTTTTAGACAATCGCTTGACAGTGACAGGGGTCTCGTCCCTCTATCTAAAGTGTCTACATGATGACATTCCCGTCAAACATGAAGCTCAACTTGTGCTCTTTTTCCAATCTCACGATAATTTCAAAGAGTCTCTGACCCTCGGAATCTCCATCACGTCCCCCCAACGCTCAGGGTGTGTCTCGAGTATTCTACAGCCTCCTCGTGCCAGGTTCTTTTGGGGTTGAGGCTCGGTACCTGACCGAGCTGGGGCACCTCATGAATAGCTGCAAGCAGTGGGAAAATCTATTCAGCCAGTCTCCAGCCTCGACGGTTAACACTAGTGTCGATAGGTTCCGCACTTGGTCCCCCCGCTGCAGTGGGGGGAGGAGACAGGCGCCGGGCGCGACGGGTCCTTGGCTTTAATTAGGCATTGTATCTCGTGCATGACAGCTGCGCTCGTTTTTTGCCTCATCTCGGTGTTGCTATGGCCGAGCCTGGGAGTCGCACGACATGGCGTCGTCAGTATGTAGCACCATTCTAGGTGGCATTGTTTACTCGGGCCGGAAGTGTGCAATAGATGAGTCTTTCAATTATTGATGCTGTCCGCAATCATTAAATTCACCTGCGTGCGATAGCTCAAGCTCCAAATGACGTCGCGGAGTGGTGCTCTTATAAACCCAATTGACACATTCCGCCGGGAATAACATCTTGCTCCACCGCCCGGACCCTACAGCTCGGCGCGGAGCGCATCTCCGTTGTCCGTCTCGGATCTCCGGTCGGAGTATCCACTCTCCGCGCCGTCATCGGGGAGGGCATACTTGTCGCGGTTGATACCCGAATAAAAGGAATGAGATACCGATGTAGAATGATTAGGCGCACATTATAACTTTACTTGGTGATTGTCCGTATCTTTTGAGAGCCAATGGCTAGTTTCCTATTGGTCATGTTTTGTAGCTGCTTTGTGCATTTACCGAGCGTTTCTGCCGCACACGCTGCTGCCGCATGACAGTCAACTACGAACTATGTTGGAAATATGCTTACCCGTACAATACTTCGGTCTTATAGTAACCAGGCCTAGAACACTCACGAATACCGCATCCTGTCAGAAAATGATGACCTCGTAGCTCAATCAGGTGGCCTTCTCACCATATCGCATTTAGATTCTATTGACTGTAGGGTAGCATAGCGCGGATATGGAAGTCCTCCGACGCCTCGGAAAACAAGACCGGAATCAAATGGTGCCTAATTTGGCTGCAAACAGTCGTCAATGCCGTATCCGTTGATCGTCCCGGAATCTCTTTCTATACTAGTATACATCCATTGTTGCTCGGGTGTCATCTCACCCAACGATACTGTAAACAACCATCCCCAGCTTACACGTCAAAGATCTCACCAACACCCTCGTTTCCTCCCCTTCTGTTCTCGACAATATCCAGCCTCCACCCTTCCCAGTGCACAAGCGATCGCTTGATCTCCTTGATCCGCTCGAGTCGCTTCTTTCCTTCTTCTTCCTGGGCCTTGCGGAACGCATCCTCGTCAAAGTCCATGTCATCGTCCTCAAGAAGCTCATCGTCATTGCCCCCAGCCAGGGCGTTGAGACCGCTTGTGAAGAAATCGCCGATTCCTCCAGGTCCAGATTTCCTTCTCTGAGTTGGAGATATGGCATGCGCGGGTGAAAGGTCGACATCGTGGAAACCTGGACTAGTCGCCTCCAATTCACGACGCTTGCCAATCCAGGCCCCACTTCGAAGCTCGTGTACTTCGGCCTCAAGGGCACGGATCTTTCTCTCAAGTTTCTGCCTTTCCTCATCCTCAAGCTCATCAACACCTTCATCGTCCAATCCACCGCCTCCCTCCAGCGACTTTCGGCCTCGGAGTTTAGTGTTTTCACCCTCGAGCTTCTCGAGCTTTGATCGCAACTCAGTGACATCGTGTTCTGCCTTCTCCTTCTCTTTCTTGATCGCCTGTAATCGAGAGTCTTGCTCTTTGTGTAATGTAGTGAGAGTTGTCGCTTTCTTATCTAATGCCTCGACCTTCTTCTCGAGCTCATCGCGTGCGTTCTTTACTTCCTCAAGTTCATGCTCAAGAGTCTTGACCTTGGTTTCGGCACTTGTTCGTTCACTGCCCTCGCGGACCGCCTTTTCTGCCGTTCTCTCTAGGTTGCGCTTGAGGTCTTGAAGCTCGCGCTGAGCCTTGCCCGCCGCAGCCTCAGCACGGGCGAGTTTATCTTCCAAGGCAGTGACCTGTTCCTTCTCGGATGACGATCCACTGGCATGACGCTCGGCCTGTGCTCTGAGTTTCGAAATCTCAATCTCCATAGACTCGATTGTTGCTGTTTTAGCCTCTAGCTCAGCCTTGATGTCTGCTGGAGGTGTGGCCAGGGACATGGAAGGGCGATGGCCATGCCCAGAGCCGCGTGATGCCTGTTGCTGGAGTTGAGAGTTTTGGCGTTGAAGTGCTGCGACTTGACTCTTCTACATATGGGTTAGCGGTTTAAAGGACCAAGGTGCATGCGACCATTGACTTACCAAGCTATCCCAAAGTCCATCTTCATGGCCACTTGTCTTGCCACTATCGTCAACATCGTCCTCACGGATGTCGGCCAACTCATTCTCAGCCTTCTGCCATCTCTTTTCAGAATCAGAGGCCTCCTTGGACAAGCGCTTATTCTCTTTCTCCAGCTCTTCAATTCGAGCCATATGCTTTCTGTAAATATCTGGTGCGGTTTCGCCATCGGGGCTAAAGGGAGATGCAGCACCGCCTGAAGGGGTAGACCCGGCGCGGAATGATGTAGATCTCAGCTTGGACTGTTGAGCCAGAGAGGGCGTAGCTGCAGGTGAGGCTTCGTCGTCGTCGGATTCGTCGTCAGATTCGCTATCATCTTCGTCCTTGGTTTCCTCCTGGGCTGGCTTTTCAGCTTCTAGCACAGGCTGATCTTCTGGTTTGTCCTCGGGCTTGTCTTCTGTCTTTTCTTCGTGTACTTCTTCGGGGGCTTTCTCGTCACTTGCAGGCGCGGGCGCAGGGGCTTCGGCTGATTCTTGCTTAGCCTGCTTGGATGCAGTGCCCTTCTTCTTGTTCTTCTTCATTTGCTCGACCTATAATCGCAATGTGTTAACTATCAGCGAAGATAAGAAGGGAGGGGTGAACGAACGCGCTTCTTGGCCGCAGCAATCTTCTCCTTGCGGGCCTTTTCCTCAGCGTCGGCCATGATGATGATTTATTTGGCGCGAATGTACAAAGAATCAGTTTGGCGCGCGCACGGAAGAGTTATCGTTGTTAGTGAAAGGTGTCGTCTTGGCGCTAGATGTTAGATGCAGCTCCACGTTCAGGGACTCAAGGGAGCTCCGTCATCACGTCGAAGCTTAGCTGGCCTGTGCACATACCGTGCATGTAGGGGGACACCACAAATACACACTGTATGCTACCCTTCGTGTAAGTGAGCGCACGACTCATATCTACTTCTTAAAGTAGAGACATTTACGAAAAACCACATAATCTTGCGACATGTCTGCTTAGAACTCTCTATAAAATGCCATCCAAATTTAAGTATCTTCGTTTGACACTGCCCGCACTGGTCTCATGGTCATCTCGCCTCAAAGCTCAACCATGTTGCACTCGCCTATCTTGAAGATTACTATCGAACCGAGACTAAAAATCAGAGTATGATCAGTGCTCAAGAGTCACAAAACCAAAGTGTAGTAGTATACTGGATACATATACTGTGCTGTTTTGGCTTTTGGTGCCCGACGTTGTACCTATCCATGCGATTCGTGATAGCCCAGGTAAGAGCAGCTGCCAACCGATGGCAGTGCCAACCGATGGCAACTGCTTCCCGTTTAATACTACAATCTCACGTGTCTTTGTCATTTAAACCCCCCCCCCCCAAACATTTTTGCAAACATTTGGAGGCTAAGCTCTTGAACTTCACTAAATTACCCTTCCCCTGCTTCCAGTATGAACTGGACTGAAGGCGCTCTCGCCCGTCACTCCCGCCGTAAAGGCTGGGATAAAGATGCAGCTCGACAGAAGCAATACTTTGCCAAAGCTAGGGCACGAAAGCACGCCCCATCTTCAAACAAGGCCTTGGATGTGATATCCTTTGTACCTGATTATATCCCACAGCCGCAACCCGCTCAAGACGGTCACTTGGCCTCCTCCACCCCTAGACAAAAACAGAAAACACCAAGAAGGCGGCTTGTTCAAAAGCAACATGATGTAGCTAGGAAAGCTGGCCGACAACCTGCGCGAGACGACAGTAACCTTCACCTCGGAAAGGGGGTAACAGAGACTCAGCATTCTTCAGTATCGCCGCTGGACAAAGACCGACAAGAGTTAGACATCGTAGCGAAAAGGCGTAAGCTACTTGAGAAGGCCGACTGGACCGGAATCAGTACCCAGAAGCCTTTGTTGGCTGATTTCTCCTGGCAAAGGGACCATGTCATCAAACCAATCGCAAAGCCAACCTCGAGGCGGGATCATCGATCCAGTCGAGCATTGGACGGGCCTGTTCCGAACCATCATCTTAATGAGAGAAGGCTGGGTCGACTTTCCGAAAATGATATGAGGATAAATATTGGCAGTCAGAATCTTCGTTGGAGTCGGGAGAGCAACTCAGTTCGTAGTTCTGCTACGCGACAAGACCTTTTCCCTGGCCTTGACAACTCAACGCGAAACCAGAATGCGCTGCAGTTGCCAATCTCGCCTTATCAACAAAACTCGAGCGCCCATATGAATTCGAGAGTCTCAACGTCCCATCGCCATTCTGATGAATCTCTGGCCAGCTTTGAACCACACAATTCACTTCTGAACTTTTCAATAGCCCCTCAACACCCCGAACACAGGCATATAAAGCAAGCAACAAAGACTCATGGAGAATCTAATGAGCTGAGACATGTAGTGCGGTCATCCACACCTGTCATTCACCATCCACAGCCAACTCGAGAGAGACGCATTCCCATGTTTAACCTTCGTTCCCCCGACCTCCAAGAAGATATGAGCACAATTGCAGTTCTTGGTGCTTCAACGCAGCCTTCTCATCGCATCACGGCTGAAGACATTCAATGGAACAAGTGGTTGAACTCAAACTCCAAGGCTACACCTCAACAGCCAATTGAGATGAATCAAGACCAGCAGTCGTTGGTATCCATCAGCCCTGGCATCAGCAATTACTGGGATACTTCGGAAGACCAACCACGAACAAAGAGTTCCAGTAACCGTGAGGCTTCAAGGCAGAGCGTGCTGCACCGAGTTGACGAACCGCTCTTACGATCATCTGACACTTACTCATCTAGCATACCTTTGTCCGACAATCTTCAGCGCGAGACATTTGATACTGGATCTGAACTGCCCGAACTCCATGTGGAGGACAGCTTATCAAGTATTGAAAGGGCGAGGAGCAGCTGGATCTTACCTACAAGCTCAAGCTATGGAAGAAGCGAGCCTTCTATCAGACCTGGAAGCGACCTGGTTCTTCCAGCCGGGGTACACCTACCAATGACTCCCAATGTCCAAGACTTGTTGGACCTTTTGACTGCAAGCGAGGAACAACAGGAAGCAATGAGTGAACATCAAGAGGAGCGAGAAACAACACCGAATACTGAAGATGAAGACGAGATCTGGAAAAGGTTCGTCTTCGACGATGATAGCGCCGAGATCAATCGAAAAGCGAGAGAAGAGGCCCACGAGCAAACGAAATTTGACTTGGGCTTCAAGAAGTCAGATCTTCCGCATGCCTTCATAGAATCATCCTTGGCGTCTGGCTCAATAGCACCAGCAAGCGACATTGCAGAGCCCCCTTCAGCGTCACGAGATAGATCATCGCCAACCGCAGAACGCACCCCAAACATGATAGATGCCCTAACAGAAGATCTGTCCGACGTCGGCATGGTAACTTCGTCATCGGAAGCCGCCGCAAAGATAAACGCGACGGACGCGACCGACTCAATCATTGCCCAACCGGCCTCGCCTCAACCACTACAAGCCGAGTTCAGGTTCCATCACCCACAACTGTTTGTCGGAAGATTAGCTAATGACGTCCCCTCCAACCCATCGTCCGTTCCCTTGTATGCGCCACCAAAGAAGGGCAGACGACCACGATCTGGGAGGCGCAGGGACAAGGGGCGGCCTGGTATCCGTGCCATGCCCAACTACGATGATGATCCAATTGAAGAGGACTAGGGTTTTGGAGACAAAGCGGAGAAAATGGCCGCGGAGAAGGGAGTTGAAAGATTACCAGGGTTGAAAAGCCGCAAACTACGTATGGGTCACGAGCTGGATGTGCAGTGCGCCATATCGCGCAGTGTTGCCTGGGGAAAGCATCCGGCTGTCGTGTAACGGCGTAAACTATGCCTACTGGAGCGCGGAATACAACATTGCGAGGAGACTAGGATGATCTGCTGTGACTTGTCTCTTGTCTCGTCACACAATTCTCAGGCCAGGGGGAAGTGAGACACCATTTCCATGTGTAGATATAGTTCATAATAATGTGTCATCGCAAAGGGTAAGGAGAAAAGAAATATTCTATTTGCACTGCCATCTAATTAAGTACAGTAAGGTATTGTGACTGTTTGTAACGAAACTACAACAAGGGTGTATGAAATCCTCTAAATGCGCCGCAAGTCCCAAGATTACAGAGAGAAAAGAAAAAACTCCCACCGTCTATGTAATGAACCTGTCTTCTAAATGCCGAATTGGCCTCATATCTCATCATCAACGTCACTGCGTGATCAACCCGCCAATAACCAAGGTCTCTTATCTCGGTGCCTTCAGCTCGATTCTTAATCCCAGCCGATCCATGTAAGCTTGTCCAAGAAAGGAAACTCGAAAGAAGGAATGGAAGCATGACAGAAGCACCCGTGCATAACACAGCCACGCTGAAATAATCCCCGCATACAGCCCCGCTTCTAGAACAATTCTCTCAAGTCAGCCTCAGCGTGATGCGAGAACCCTGGTGGGGATAAGATCTGCAACGCATGGGCGTTTTTTGCGGACCTGTAGGACGTCGTAGAGCGGATGGATATGGGTGGTAGGAATGAAGGAGTAATGGCCAAGGCTGAAAATGCCTGGGATGAAGACCTAATCTGCAGGGAGGCATTCCTTGATGCGTGTCAAGAGGAGAGAAAACGCCTGAAATCTTGTTGTTTTTAGTGTGTCGGTATAGTGTACAGGGAATACTGCAGCTGCGCGAGCTGGACTGCGAGGTGGTCTTGGATGTGTGTCGGTGAGTTGTCCCAAGGAAGGATGCCATATCAGTAACTACCGTTGCGTGGCAGTTCTTGTTTGAGGTAAGCCTTCGAACGTGCAGAACAGTCCTGTGCGAGGCAGACTGTAGTTTCAAGCCATCAAATGCAAGACTTTGTGGTGGCTTGTGGTTGGGTTGATTGTGTGAGCAA
Source organism: Fusarium sarcochroum (assembly GCA_013266185.1). NCBI lineage: Eukaryota > Fungi > Ascomycota > Sordariomycetes > Hypocreales > Nectriaceae > Fusarium > Fusarium sarcochroum. The sequence goes on along the minus strand of JABEXW010000096.1, from coordinate 157,699 downwards.
GGCTGTGTCTCTGCTCACCCACCTCAAGATCGGCTGCGGCGCTTCTCCTTGCGCTTAGACTCACACGACGTCTTGCAGCCAGGACATTCAAAGCCATTCTTTGAGACGTAGACTCGAACAAGACAGCGTGGGCAGCGCCACCAGCTTGAAGGCGCGTAGCGATCCTCAAGCCAATCCTCATTAACAGTCGCACCACGCTTCTGGATGTCTTCGCGGTGATATTCCCGGAGATGGTCTCGAAAATGGTCGCGACGGTGAAAGGGCTCACGGAAGCGAGTGCACCGGGGGTAGTCACACAGATAGATATCCTTGCTCGATTCAGGAGCATGAGTGTTCTTGTAGTGACGCTGAAGATCGGCGGTACGCTTGAAAGGGCGAGCAGTGCAGCCAGGATGAAGGCATGACACTGGCCAGTCATTGCCACTGTAGAAACACGTAAGAATTAGCAATGAAGCATCAAGGAATAGCTAGAAAAACATACGTTTCGCTTTGAGGAACAGCAGAGTCTTCGGTCTTAATTTGTGTTGATGAGTAGTACTGCTGATAAGCAGAGTCCTGCTGGTAGGTAGAGTAGTCTATCGGTGATGAGCCATGAAGAGCGTAGTAACTATTCTGCGTTGGTGACTCGGGAATAGTGGAAGCTTGTGAACTTCCTCCAGAGCTGCCATACCGGACCAGAGGCTGTGACTGGTAGTAGTCGTAAAAATACTCGGACGGCGACGTTGCTTGATCTTGGGGTGATGAGGCATCACGCCAGCTGTTGTTGTACCAGTGGTTGGAGCCCATTGTGTTTATTGAAAGTTGTTTTATTGATGCCAATGATCAGCTTCCAGTAAAGAAGCTGATTCTTGTATGAGATGATCAGCGAGGAGGTGGACGTGGAAAGCACTGGTGCTCGAGAAGGCGAGACGACGAGATGCGAATCAACTTGTAAAGGGCGACTAAGAGCATGCAAGTATAGGCCGCAACCAAAGTGATATCTTGATGGCGGTCTTGGAAAGGAAGAGATGAAGTCTGGGGCATGGGAGTTGATATGATGGTGATGTGTTGTAGTTGCAACGATGAAGGGGACGAGAGCTCTGGTTATATGCTCGAGAGAGAGGGGTGCTTGGACAAGTACCTAGTAGACTAATGCAGTTCAGGATCATGTAAGTAGGTAAGGGTGAGGCTCAAATCGCACATTGATTAGTGAGGCGAAGGTAGGAGTCATCTGTGTAATACACAAAAGGTAAAGGGCAACATGGACTTGAAACTGTAAGAGACCTCTAAAGAAACAACCACGACCGGATTTGACTACAAGACCAAACGGGTATCGTCAGGGTTCTAGAGTGCCTCCCAGGGACAAGTACATGGCCGGGGTAGCTGTCGGGGAACCCAGCGGATCCAACCCGGACCAACCCTCGACAAGGTAGAGCATAGCTAGTTAGATGGAAGACGGTTGAGAGATAACCACTTCAAAGACCGAAGACTGGAGGACAAGGGGGGCAGTACACAAAGACAAGGGTCTAAGGCGAAGCAACGTCTGGCGCAAGTGGGCTCGTGATGTGAATCGACGCTTGTCGCTTGGGTGGGAGACTAGGGTAAACTCAAGCCAGATGGAGACAACAACAAGAAGCACGTAAACCGAGTCAGACCAGGGGTACTCTACCAAGAGTTGTGGGCTCCTGGCCGGTGACCTGAAGAGGGAAAGAGAGGACAAGATGACGATGCAACAGTAGCAAACACAGCCAATGTAGCTCGTTCTGAAATTAGACGGAGGTCCTCAGGAACAGAGGCATCATGACTTGCATGGAAAGGGCATAAATTGTTGGACGCCTTGCAGAGCTCCGGGTCAACCGGGATCTGTGAATGGCGCAACAGCATGTAGGTACAAGCCCAATGGATGTATGTATGTATGTATGTAATGTGCGGAGCTGGTCAGTATTGAGAGGCTACCCGACAAGCAGTGGGAAAGCTGTCTTGGCAGTTCGTGTTGCAGCTCAAGACATAGCCGATTACCTAGTTCAGATCAATGGCAGTCTAAGCCGTCATGGCATGCCCAGCAATTGACAGCTGCTGTACCGCTGCTGTAGGCAAGCGGTGACGTTACCAGCCAACCGGGCGACATGGGCGTGGCGATGCGCTGGGGCTGAAAAGTAATGGGCAAATGGTTCTGGCACGGGTTGACGGGAGTGGATGCGGGAGTGGCAGATAGACTAGTGCGTGATTTGACATGTATGGTACTGTATTGTCCTCATAACGACGTGTTGACGATGGGAGATAGCCGAGATAGAGGGGCTGTGCGAGGCCAGCTCATTAGATTTCGGTCACTGTCAAAGGCAAAGCTGGCTTGGCCAGGGCATTCTGCGCTTGTGCCGCTCAAGATTAGACTTGAAGTGTCCCTGTCAGAGAGAGGCTTCGGTGGGGAAAAGAGACGCGCGCGCAATTGTATCAAATCAGACTCTCGTTTAACAGACTAGGCTCTCGGTAGCGGGAGGAATTCGATCGACGTGGCCAGGAATCCGTCTGCGGGAATGTGGTAAAGTGTCACACTGGGCGCTGGGTTGAAAATGATAGCGGATGGAGGGTTGTAGAATCAAGATTGTGGCTCGAGAGGCAGAATAACGAGGCAGAATAAGCTAGGCAGGTACTTTAAGGTACTGTACCTCCCTGTTTAGAGGTTGATACTGTAAATCAATCCAGGTCCTGCCCTCCACTGCCTTTACCGCTACCCCTGCTTCCTTACCTTACCATTGGTACTGTAAATTTAGAAGGAACCAACCAACTTACAGTAAGGTACCAGAAGGAACCTCACAGGAACAGCAGGTGGCTTGACAAATAATCGGGACATCTACCATACTTTAGAATAGGTTGCTATAATAACCAGAGCATATTCTAGTACAACTTAGGCATACTTTAGGTCAAAGTGCCCAATTTATTTTGTCATCTATTAGAAGCTTAGGTAGGTGTCTTGGTTATTTGCCGGACCTGCCTCGCATTCGTTGCCTTACCTAGCGATCATCTACCGCTCATTGCCCTTGTCCCCTCAACATCCTCCACCATCCATTGTGCTGCACTTTGACGTGGTGGCCTGATTACAGTAGATGCTTCGCATTAGCATCATTAGTTGGCGCCAGCTTGTCGATCTCTGCGGTGTAAAGTCATCAAACAACCATCCAATGTTTACAAGCACAAGCACAAGCACAAGCACGAGCATGAGCACGAGCCTCAATGTTATGGAGTCCAACAGATGCACCAATGGAGCCGCGACCCCTTTGCCCTTTGCCATGGATGTCGATCAACCAACTCAATGTACAACAACATTTTGCTGCCTGTTCTTTCTTGGAAGCAAAGGGATCTGATCTTGGTGGAGCTTGAAGTTATCCTGTGGCTTGGGTCAGCCAGTCTCGTTTGTCAATGGCAAGTAGGGAGAGAAATTGTCCATGCTTCCCGCATAACCAAAGCACAGACAAGAACGAACCCCGGCATCGTCATTCCGCCATCTCCCACACCTCTCACGGCTCCCCACAACTCGGTCACTTCATCTGGTTGACCTACACCTTGGTGTAACTTGTTCTGCGTCTCTCAGAGTCTGGCGCATCACAACCAGTCTGGCATGTCTCAATATTTGACGAGGCAACCTCCTAGAATGCCCAAAGTGATCAGCAAAGCAGCAATCGCCTAAACAAGAACAACCCTGAACGCCTCGTCTCGTCTGTATGACCTACCGGATCCTTCTCCGGTATCTGTAAGTCAACAATGGAAAACTCTCCGAGAAAGTTGTTGTCAATGTGTTGTGCCTGGTTTGTCAACACATTTGACGTTGCGAGTCGGTGTAGCTAAGGTATCCTGAGAAGCTTGGGGCGTGTTAGTGAGGCTGACTGAAATAGCGAAGTGCCAGGTGCAACAGCAACAGGAGCAGTTGAAAGTGGTTCGCCCGCTATGGAATCATCATCATCATCCCCGAAAAAGCTCACCGCACCCCAGGACCCTTTCCCCAACCGTGACAACCTCGCAAGGAAACGAATCCATGCTCCCCTAACCACGGAATTAACGCTCGCTAACAAGTGATCGCCCCTTTCTCGTATTCATGGATCGCCCTCCTGCAAAGCCCCAAAGGAACTTGACAAGCATGGAAGCATTCCAGAAACCTTCCTGTTGGATCATGCATTGGTTTCGTTTCATAACCTGGTCAGCTTCCACGGCGAACACCGACCAGATTGGGGGCGATAACCTTCTCACTTTGATGCTCTTTGACGATGGAGGGTGTCAAGCTTAGTGCTGTGCCGCAAGCATGTCATTTGTAGAAGCGCCTGCCTTGCCGATAAAGGCAACGGCTGACGACCGCTGGTGAACGAATTGCCTCTCAGCAACCCGGTAGGCATAATGACGATGTCAGAGGCGACGAGGCAATCAAGGCAACCAACCCGCCAGCCCTGGATCCAACTTGACCATACACTTTCTCGCGACCTGGTTGCGTAGGAAAAAGAATGTCCAGCTTTGGTTTCGCCTCCGCATCGACCAAGTCATATGTGTGTCAGTTCAAGTTCAGCAATCAAAGGAAAGTGTCAAGACAACAAACGGCATTGCAACCGTATCGCCTCGGCCAGCAAGGATCGTCTTGTGCGTCACTTCTTCATTTGCTCTTCATCTTCAAGAGCCACGTCGCCGTCTGCGATGAAAACAAATGTGCTGCAGGTATAGCGTCGTCTTGTCAACCCATGCAGGTCAGGTCTTTATGTGTAAAAGTCGTCGAAAATCGAGGGACAACTAGAAGAAGAAACTTGGTGAAGCCAAAAATGAGTAAGACATCAGCTTCTTTTTCCAAAGCTCGTCCTATGCCTATTGATATATCATCCAAATGACAATGGCACTTGGCTTTTTCTTGGCCTCTTGGGCAGCAATGCAGCAACTCTCATCTATCATCATGTACTTGCAATACCCCTTACTCTGAACGCTTCACCCAGATCACTATGGAAGAGGTGCCACGTCGACACAGGCACACCACGAGATTTCGGACAAGACTCCAAGCGGCGCAACATCTCACATGGTTGTGCACCACCAAGATGAGCCTCTGCCCGAACAGCCTCAGATTCGTTTGGTGTTCAGGACAGAGGCTGCCAGGCTGCTCAAAGCATTGGGTTTCTTAAAGCAGCCAGTCCCGTTCAGACGAATGACCACGAAGAGAATTTATGAGGCAAACGAGCCACACACACATCAATCACGCATATTGAGAAGACTTGTTATACAGGGCTGCAGCGCCCGACACTCGAAAGGTTCCGTATTCATATCACAAACACTGAGGTTGTTAACGCCTCCTTGTAGCCATTCCGCATATTCACCTGTCCCAAATGAGAACAAAAGCGAGGACAGAGAAAGAAGGCGAGGCTGCCGCTAATGCCGTCCTTATCTCCCCGTACTCCCAATGTGGCCTGCCCAGGGAGGTTCCAAAACCAAAGTACAGACAACCCCTAACCCATAGCTCCGTTCCAGATATCTCACACACGCACAAAATACGAGACCGTCCCTTGCAGGAGGCATTCGAGGATTGGCTCTCGCCGATTAAACCTCGTCCTCAAGGAACTTGTAAGCGAACTTGAAGTCGGCTTTCCGTCGGTTCATCCTGCAGATTCCTATTAGTACGCCTCACTGAAAACCCTCTTGAGGGTCAACTCACCAAGTGCTCTCGTAGTCGAAAAAGCGATATGTGCCTTGCTCGAAGTCTTCTGTGATGTTCTTAGGCTCCTCATGTCTTTGGAACCAAGTCTGGTACTGCTTGTGAAACCGCCAGCTCTGGTCCTTAAGGGCCTTGGCTGCCATGTACTGCTGGGCAGAGCCCTGCTTGTAGTAGAAGACGTAGAACAATGTGTCTGGATCGATGCGGGTGTACAGCCTTGGGTCGTCGAAAATAGCGAGCGGCTCGCGGGGGAAACCCGACCCTGTTGGGGGTACCGGCACGTCGGGTCGGTATGATCGTGGCACATCGGCATCCAAAACATCGGGGCAGCTGGCCTGGCTGGCCGTCATCATGCGCAGCGCAGATGGCGCAGATGGAGGGTATGGGCGCTTTCTAGACGTCTCATACGTCTCAACAAGATCTTGCAATGATGCGGGTAGGTGGTATATCGACTCTTCATCTTGCTCAGTAGGCTTGACACCATTGGCCGTGCCATTCGTTCGTGGGGCTATATGAGAAGTCAGTTATCAAACTCAAACATGCTCGTCTTGTACACATACGCTTTGGCGATGCTGTGTTCTCCGGGACGGCGGCTTGCTTTCCAGCAGCCTTTGATCGCTTGGACTGTTTCGTGAGTAAGGGCACCGGCGCTGGTGTACATACGGGTTCTGGCTCGGCAGCGGCAGGGGCTGGCGTAGGTTGCTTTGACTCTGGTTGTTGGGAAGCGGGCTGGGCGGAGGATGTCGCAGGGGAGTTTGCCGCGCTGCTTCGAGACCGAGGTAACGGCGATATACTGGACGAGGCGGCTCCGGGCGGCGGAGGTAACGGGGCAATACCCACGTTGTCGCTCGCCGCAGCGGCAGCGGCAGCTGATGCGTACTTAAGGCCCTCTCCGGCTGGTCTTGTCGGTACCGAGGCCGGTTTCATAGCGGGCGTGCCCGTATTGCCGTTGCTAATGGTGGATAGAGGAGCATGAAGCGTTGCGAGGGCGGGTAGCGGTGACTTGGTCTGCGATGATGTCCGTCGTACTGGGTCGGCTTCCTTCTGCGCCTTCCTCGGTAGCGTCTTGGCCGGCTCGTCGATCGTCAGGTCCTCTTGCACGGATTGCGCGTCTAGAGAAGAGTTCTTCTCGTTATCGCCCAAGACGCCGTAGGCACCTTCCTCGTCCTCGAGATCCAGCTCCTCATACATCTCCTCGTCCTCCATAAAGTCCTCGTTCATACCGTCCGACACATAGTATCGGATGCTCTCTTCTAGGTCAGTAACTTGTTCGGGCTCGACGCCGCCATTTTCAAGGGATCTCCGAATCAACTCCAGCTTTCCTTGATGCCACTTATGCCGCTCGATAACCCGTTCGATTTCAGCGATACGTTCGGCTTTTGCGGTGTTGTTCTTGCCCTTCTTCATAGTCGCTTGTATCGATTCACCCTCAGCTTCGAGTGTCTCGATCTGCTGCTCTAGTTCGTCGACCATACCGCTTAGGAACTCGCTGGCCTCAACCTTTGCTTGCTCTTTGGGATCGAGCTTAGCGGCAGCTGATAGGCCCTCCTTTGAGTATGCTTTCGTCTTCATGGCCTTTTCTACAGCCTTAAACTTCTCCATTTGCTAATTCCAGACACCGCGTCAATAAAAAGGGCTTCCGTTTTGTCAGTGGCGGGGACCAACCGTCTCGATCAGCTTCCGATTCTCCAGCAACGGAGCCTTATCCTTGATGTCGTTGCTAGCGGCCCATGTTTTAATCTGATCCCTCAGTCGCTGGAGCTTCTTGATCTCGCGCTTGAGGTTATCTTCTAGTTTGTCCTTTTGGGCGGGATTGCTTGATTGCTCAATCTTTTCGTAGATGGCTTCGAATTCGGCCACGCCTTCGGACACCTTCTTGAAGCACTTATCGACCTCCTGGGCCAATTTCCTCGCCGCCATTGTGATGAGAAAAATGCAGCCTCTGAGGCGCAGTATCTACTCGCTCGTCTGGTTCGTCTTGGTCGACCGATGATGTCGGTTCTTCGTGTGCGTCTTGCCTGCACCGGTCGGGAAGAGCTGGCAGCGCAAGGGGGGGTTGTTTTGGGGTGAAATGGCGCGTCGCGTGTCAAATCGAAACGCCGTCGGTAAATAGAGAGGCGTGATAATACAGTGTCGCTCGTCCGGCGGTCAACTCCGGGGCGAATCGTGGATGAAATGCGTTGCTAGATGTAGGCCGACAGCATTTGTTGGTGGTTAGTTACAGGTGGGAGATGCAGTAGTGAGGCCAAACAGCCGCAGGGTCGTGATTGGCTAACGGGCCGCGGGTCACCTGGGGCAAGGCGCGGTTAGCTGCTGAAACGTGTTGCAGTGGAAATTTGGGGTTGAACCTGCATCTACAGGGGCGAAAAATGTTGTATTAGTTGGCGATGATTTGCTGATTTCTATACAAAAAGATTTTCTGTGCGATCTATCAAGTTGCATGCCAGAGAGTGGCGCATAATCACAACATCACTATCGCGGGATACATTCGATGACGTGGTTTTTTGCTAGGCGCTCTGGTACCTGGCTGAACCTACCTAAGCTAAAGTGCACCTCATAGATCGCTAGGCTAGGCGCTTCTCACATGACATGGACGGCACCCCATAGAAGCATTCAGAAGGGTCCTCCCGTCGCCAGGTTTTTTTTATGCAACGTCCAGCCTTAATTCAGTGAAGGAGATGAAGCTTTACAGAGAAAATAGTATTTTAAATTTTGACTTAATTTTGATGGTGTATTTTTCATTTCCACGCGTTGTGCACAGTGAGATATTGTCATCAACTCTTCTTGGCATTTGAGAGCGCGATATACACGGCAAAGTCGGGACTGATGCCGATCCGGCTACGGAGTAACATACAACAGTAACATATGTACATAGATCTTGACTCAATCCCATCTCATATCCAACTTACACCTACAAACAGCCAGAATTTTACAGATCACAAATCATGAAGGGTATGTGCAGTACTCAAACACACACAAACTTGAATAAAAACATCAGTGCTTACAACTCAAACAGTCATCCTGCAGCGTGTCCTGTCGGCGTCCGTCACCGTCGACAAGGAGCTCATCTCTTCCATCGGAAAGGGCGTACTGGCCTTTGCGGCCGTGGCCCCCGGAGACACGGAGAAGGAGGCTGATCTGATGGCTGCCAAGGTTCTCAGGATGAAGCTTTGGGATGACGAAGAAGGTGGCAAGGTGAGAAGAAGAAGACGAGGCTGGGAAGAGAGTCTAATCTGACTTTGGATAGTGGAAGAAGAGCGTCAGCGATATTGGAGGCGAAGTTCTCTGTGGTAAGTAAAGTTCTCTCTTTTCTCAGCCATGACGGATGGCTGAGACCAACGATGCAGTGTCGCAGTTTACGCTGCTGGCCAGCACAAAGAAGGGAGCCAAGCCTGACTTTCACGGGGCGGCCAACCCGGAGGAGGCACGCCGGCTCTACCACTACTTTGTTCAAAAGGTCAAAGCGGGTTATATCGAGGAAAGGGTCAAGGATGGGCAGTTCCAGGCTATGATGGAAGTGGCTCTCGTCAACGATGGACCGGTGAGTTTAGTTTTTCTTTTTCTTTCTTTTTCTCCTTCCGTTTCTCTGTTATAGGACTGGGTTAATCAAGGCAAACAAACAGGTTACTCTGGAGCTCAAGAATGGCGCCAAGACTGACTGAGAGAGGTTGGGATCTTTGTGCTGAGTGGCTTCTATAGAGGCATGAGCTATAGGGATATACGCTGTAGAGATGGGTAGACGGTAGACAAAAGGGAAGACTTTACAGAGCCATTATAGGTTCGTTAATTAGAGACATGTTTTGGAATCAGCCCTGGCGCATTTCATCATGAATATGATATGACTGCCACCGCTAGTTATTACTTCAGCCGCCAATCACACAACTGAATTGCGTTACAAAAGATATGATAATGGCATTTTTTCTCAGCTGAGCAACCTACATGAATCAGATGTGGTTTGCTAGCCGGGTCCCTTTCCCGAAACTGCGGTTTCTCACAGCAAACAAAGCCATGGCATGCCTCTCGGGACTCCAATTGGATGGACTACCGGAAGGGCTGCATTATGCGTTGTACGACGATGGTTGAAATGCTTTTTGCATACCATGTTTGTTAGAGAAAAAGTCCCCTTGCAGAGCAGGGCTTGTTAAAGTTGGGGTGGCAGGCAATTCACGAGAGGTCCAAGCGATGTGACGAGACAGAGTTGGCTTCACTCGTCCTCGGGTGGGATGACCAGGGGTTTCTGTCTAGTATCCCCAGAACCCCCATGCTGAGGAGAGAAGCGGAACCAGGGCTGTTGCTAGGGATTGGTCGTTGATTTCTTGCATCGGGTACGCCCGTGAGAAAACGCATCCCTAGACGCTAGGGATGTTATGCGTTGGTTGGTATAAGTGTGGGTATGTATATGTATGCTGGCGATAATATAGCGGGATATGACTCGTCTTGTCAGGCTTATTACCTATTTCCCTGTTGGTGAGAATATGGATGCTACCCGACTGCCGTATTGTTGTCAGTGCGTTCTGTGACCTCGGGATATTGATATGGTTGGTGGTTTAAGTGATTGTCATATAGAAAAGGAAATGTAGGCTCTAGGTATGTGATATGTGCCACTGAGGAGCATGATTCACTCGGCGTTGCAATCTCGGCTCTTGTTGATTCGGATCAGTTAATGTTAGCCAGATCGTAATTACCAACCAACGAATTGCCTGCTCTGCCCTGCCCTGCCCTGCACGGTTACGGCTACAAGGAGCCTTGTCTGACCCCTGTCTCTCATGGGTTGGCGATACCCCTCCCCCGCCATCAACGAAGTTCTCATCAACAAGTTGTCTCTTTTCTCACACTCGTGCGATTGTTGCGAGATGATCTGCAATTATGCAGGCTTTGGTCACGTAATCACTGTTTATCGTCCTCGTTAATTGACAAGCAATTGCAATTGCTGCATAACAAGTTGGCCTCATATGCCAGATCTAGGACAATGCTTAATTAAGGGTCTCGTCTCTAATTTACCTTAGCTGCAGGGCGTACTTGAGCCTCACTCACTCAGACTCAGTCGTCTGGATTTGTCTCGTTTCAACGTGCGATAGCTGTTTTACCTTGTCGATGCTATCAACTGATTAGTTATCGACTTTCCTTTCTTGTCTCTTGCTCAGCAACCGGTGTAAGAAAAAGAAAGGGCGCCCCGCATTGCCCGCGGTTCTCTCTGATATGCTTGGCTCAGGCCGAGATATCTCGGAATCCTTTCAAGATTGTGCCTTGTTTGCGAGTATCTGCTACATCATGGTCTGACTCTTGTTTTGCTACTTATCGACAGCAAGTCCCTGTCGTATAAATCTATTGGATGCCTTTAGAGAGCGTTACATACAGGTTACCTACAGTAGAGGATGGTACCTATCCTTACCCACTTATAAGCGGCACGATCTTCGGGCTCACTTGCATCGCGACTTTTCCACAATCGGAATCCAAGCTCCCCTCTTCTGTTTCCTTCTCTCTGATTCTGCACCTCCAACAACTTCTATACCCCCACGCTGTGTTTCAATCTTGAACCCCTCAAATACCTACAAACTCACCTCTTCAGCGCTCGTCACTCCTCTTCTTACCCGACTCCCAAACCAAAAATACGCTCACAATGGCTGCCGAAGGCGACTCCCCCGCGCGACCCCGCGTTTACTTCGACGTCTCCCTGGGCGGCAAGCCCGTCGGCCGTATCACCATGGAGCTTTACGCCGACCTCGTCCCTAAGACGGCCGAGAACTTTCGCGCTCTCTGCACGGGTGAGAAGGGCCTCGGCAAGTCAGGCAAGCCTCTGCACTACAAGGGCTCCATCTTCCACCGCGTCATCAAGCAGTTCATGATCCAAGGTGGTGACTTCACTGCTGGTGACGGTACTGGCGGCGAGTCTATCTACGGCAACAAGTTTGACGACGAGGCTTTCCCCGAGAAGCACGAGAAGCCTTTCCTTCTGTCCATGGCCAATGCTGGCCCTAGTAAGTCTTCTCCAGCTGAGATCTCTTGAACCAAGTACATGATGCTGACGGTGTTGCCCCACCAGACACCAACGGCTCTCAATTCTTCATTACCACCGTTCCTACCCCTCACCTCGATGGCAAGCACGTCGTCTTCGGCCAGGTCCTCAACGGCAAGTCCGTCGTTCGCCAGATCGAGAACCTTACCACCCAGTCCGGCGACCGTCCCGCAAAGGAGGCTCTCATTGCCGACTGCGGCGAGCTCACTGGTGATGCCGCCCTCGCTGCCGATGTGAAGCAGCCCGACGCCCTCGGTGACCCTTACGAGGACTTCCCCGAGGACTGCACCGACACTCTCGACGCTGTCGCTGTCCTCAAGATCGCAAAGGCTAGCAAGGACTACGGCAACACTGCCTTCAAGTCAGGCAACTACTCTCTCGGCCTTGACAAGTACCAGAAGGGTTTGCGCTACATCAACGAGGAGCCTGAGCTTGATGACCAGCCCCAGTCCATCAAGGACGAGCTCGAGGCCCTGCGCTTCACCCTCAACAACAACTCGGCCCTTCTTGACATCAAGCTCGAGGCCTGGGACGACGCTGCCCGCGCTGCCTCTGCTGCCCTTGACGTCCGAGGCGTTAAGGACGCCGATCGCGCAAAGGCCTTTTACCGCCGCGGCTTCTCCAACATCCGCCTCAAGGATGAGGAGGCTGCCGTGCGCGACCTGACCGAGGCTAACAACCTCGCCCCTAATGACAGCGCCATCACCCGCGAGCTCAACTCTGTCCGAACCAAGGCTGCTGCTCGCGCCGCTAAGGAGAAGGCTGCCTACAAGAAGTTCTTCAACTAAGTGCCGCGCGCATATTAGTGCAGATAGGAGGCATTGTGGAAAATAGAGGGCGTTGTTTTTTTCTCCTCACGAGCGGGATAGAACGCCAGATGCATTTGCAAATTAAAGCCATGTTTGATACGGGAGGAGGGCGGAGGACATGATCCATCTTTTTATAATATAGCCCCTGCGAGGAAAATGGGGGTTATTTAGGAGTCGGCGCTGAATGAGATACCATCCAATTGCAAATATTGCAATATTTCACGTATTGATACAATGCTGTTATGAAAAGTCGTGTTTGTGAATTATGATGGCCGTAGCTTGTGAGGTCTACGAATGATGCGTGTTGAGGGTCCGTTGGATGATATGATCCCATAACATGTTAGTAAATCACTCATCAAGACGAACAATTATCCAACATACTTTTTTATATATAACTTGTCTATGAACCAAGGATATCATGCCCAACCCATCCAAACCAGCTCTTGAACGACCATCGTTTTGTTCCTCTTGTACGTCCCTCATCATCTCCAATATTCCCCTGAGAAAGAGAAGACAAGAAACACTGCTTATCTAGTACATATTGAAAGAGTTGAGATCTGCAAAGAAAAAACACCTGTTCGCCTGCCATGCAACAAAAAAAGGCCGCTTGTTACCACTGTCATCCGATGGTGATAAATTGATGGTATAAGAAAATGAGTAGAAAGATAGATAGAAAGTAGTAAAACAAGTTGTGTGGTATTTGTAAAGATGTTGTATTGTTCATTCAGTCGTGAGAACTAGCTCTCCCATCTAGTCGTCAAATAGGTATATATATAGGAACAGAGAGATAAAGATGTCTTTTTACTTGGAATGCTTCGCAGAATCCTTGCCCTCTGGGCTCTCACCACGGCCACCGATGCGCATGATGCCGCTGAGGATTGTGCGTCCCACGCGGACGTTCTTAGACTTGAGCGTGTTGCTCGCACTCGCACTTGCACTCGTGCTTCCGTGCCGCTGCTTGCGATGATGCTCCCAGTTCTCCTTGTAATGGTGGCGACGGCGCTCCTTGCTGCGACGTCGGCTGCGGGTTGCGTTCTCCTCAGTCACTTCGCTACCTGAGCTGCCGGGTGTGGGCTCGTAGACGTCGTTCCATGCTGTTGAAGAGCCGCCATAAGAGATGGATAGGGATTCGATCATTGATGCTTGTTCGATGGACTCGGCAACATCGTCGGTAGTGGAGTATGTACCGCTTTCGTGGGCGCGCTCGGTTTCAACCTTGGCGAGGCAGGCGTCTGCACGTTGTTGAAGGGCAAAGCAGACGTCGTTGAAGGCGAGAAGTTCTTGATCTACATCGTCCTTCTTGTCGTCGACAGGTCTGGCATCCACCCATAGCTTCACAAGGCTCGCCAAATTTCTTGTGTCGTCAATCAGATATGGGAGGCTGGGGAAACCCTCCTTAGAAGTAGGGCTCAGGCGACCCAGAATAGTGACGGGCGTGCTATATCCAGCGGGAACAAAGTTGGGGTTGCGATCCGCAGGAATACTGCACACTTGATCGATATAATCGCGAACGGCTTGGCGCTGGACGTTCAGGAAGCGGTTCATCGGCTCCATCCACTCCTCTCGTTTTCCAAAGTTGGACAGGTTCGCTAGCTTTTGTAGTGCTTTCGCGATGAGGGTGAAAGTTCGTTGCGCATGAGGTCGAGGGTGGTCGCGCAGAAGGTTAAATAGCTTTGGCGATAGAATAGCTGGACAAATGAAGCGGAGGAACAGGAAGCCAGAGACAGAGGTGTATGTGACAGTACGCAGAAAGTCTCCGTAGCGATCCTCAGCCACCGCTCGGATATACTTAAGCACATGTCGTAGTTCTGGGGGCAATCGGTTGGCTGAGTTGGCGATGCACTTCCACACTTCGGTCGTATAGTGGATGAGTACAGTCCAATGCTGATCGAGATCTGATTCGTGGGGGATCTTGCTCGGGTCGACTTCGCAGTCTGGATTTATCTCATTGATTTCAAAGAGCTTCTCTTGCAAGATTTCCTCCAAATACTCCTTGCCTAGGCGTCGCATATGAAACTCAAGGGACTGCGTCAGCAGTGAATTGCCGCGAAAGAGCAAGTTCGCTTCTCCAGCAAGGGATTTGCTCATGTCTCGCACGATGAGCTCGCGGTCGGTTGCGGCATCGATAGAATCGTTGGACTTGAGGCGACTGCTAAATCGGTACTTCTTCATAGAAGCTTGGTTGCCGATCCCATCGATTTCGTCCTCCACCAGAGCCATGAGCCATTCGCTGGCAGAACCTGACACTTGGAAGATGTTGAGGAATAGTTCTGATAGACGGCGTAATTGTCCGGGTAAAACAGCTGATATTTGGTTCGTTAATCCTGCTGGAAGGCGATGTAGTATGTCTGTGAGAGGTTGATATTCCTTTGAAAGAAGCACGACATGCTCATCGTGATTCACCTTGATCAACATCTGTCCAACTGACTGGTGCTTCTCGTCGAATACTTGAAGCCATTGCTCACTGTCCTTGCCGCGTTCAAGCTGATCGAGAGGAATATCGACAGCGCCGACCACAAATTCCTGTAGATTTCGTGTTCTAGGTAATCCAACAGAAGCCTGGAGCAGATTGCTTGAGCTATCCAGATTTCCTTCTACCTTCTTCAACACAACAGACAGCAGTGGCGTGGTAGGCGGCAGATCAGTGAATTCGCATTCTTCTCGCCAGAAAGGGTTCTTGGTTCCTGTTTTGGTCGTTGTTCGTGCCCGTACCTCGCCATCCAGTATAACCTCAGCCAGATAGTTGCCTATCAGGAAATCCGGCTCTGGCTGTCTGGGCTTTTCAGGTATTGGCGGTTCGAGGCCACTTGGTCTGGCCTTAATCTTAGCCTCGGTGACTCGAACGCTGATCGTCTTTTCAAGCCGGAAAACTTCGCCCTCATATTCCGATTCAATATCATCGAGTTCCAATATTTGCGATGCATTAGGGTCGTCAAGGTGGTATATGTCAGGTACCGCAAACGCTCGTAAGAGACATAGCCAGACTTCAAAATGAACTCTGCTGTCGAGCGCTAAGTATACTGGTCGGAAAATAGAGAGGTGAGTGGATGTTGAAGAGTAAATGGGGAATATGGCAATGCAGTATTCCTCATCGAGTACTGTGCGATCAAGCTGTTGAACGGCACATCGTGAAAGTTGTGAGAGGTCAATGATAGACAGGACTGTAACGTCGTTCTCAGTCATGAGCTTAAACGCCCCATTGTCTTGAAGAATGCAGGAAACTCTCCTCCAAGAGGTAGTGGGTGAGCGGAGGTCCCTCGTCGACGGCCGTTTGACGATCGCCCTTGGTGAGATAGCCAAACCCTTGTCCCACAGCATCACTTTTCCAACCTTGATGATATTCGTAGGTTTATTCTTCTCTTGTGACCAGCCATGTCTCTTGAGTTCCGGTCTCATCGGTGTTACTTGGCTGGCTGGCTTACCATTGGCGAGCTTGATACCCGTCGGGCGTAATTGTTGCCAGCATAGCAATGCCGCCAGCCACAAATCGAACTCTTCTGTTATCATCGGACGTATTAGAATTTCCACAGGAGGTTGGACACAGACCAGCTCCAGACACTCCTTGGTCAGGTCGGGATAATCGACGGGAAGGACCCTGCAGCCTCGCAGATCAGAAACCAGAGGGATGTGAAAAGGCCCATTCTGCCCCGAGTCAAACATGAGGCACCCTTTCTCTTCCTCGATGTAAGCTACACCACTGTGCCAGGGACCACCAGTTTCACCCTGGTACTCGATTTCGCCGCGCATTCGGCCGCATAGAGTCTTCATGAGAAGTAGAACTTTGTTTGCATCATCAGTAGCAATAGGTAATGGTAATGAGTCGACGGTGGGTGGTGGAGAGATAAGAGGTGAGGTAGGACGAGAGGACTGTCGCTTCATAAGTCTTCTGCTCTTCTTGTCTTTAGGTGCTACTAGTGATTCTCGTCCCGATATTAAGGAGTGGTGTAGAGAGTCTAATGAGCTGAGCTGCGGCCTTAGGTCGTCTGACGGATGTAATGACCCCGAGGAGCTTACACTGCCAACTCGATGTCGTTCCGAAGTAGGTGGTGGTACACTTCTCTGAGCTAGCATAGAAGTATCCATAGTCCGTGTCCTAGGCCGCAGACTTCCGCTTGTATGCCGCAAATGTTGCCGCGGAGGACTAGATTCGCTGCTCTCGTACGAGTCGCTGAAAACTTCGTTGAACACTATACCCTGTCTCCGAGAGGGTCCTGGGGGTATAGTCCGGGGAGAACTCTGCTGTGAGGAAGCATCCTTTTGGGATTGCTGGGATTCTTCGGTCACACTGACGGTAGGAGTCTCGACAGGTTCGGGAGTGACTGCGCGAACGGTGGCCGAGGCAGTTATCAGTGTATTTCGAAAGGCAGTCCTCAGATTAGATGCGCTGGAGCGTTCCATCTTTGGGTCCCGAGGGAGGTTGAGGTCGGAAGTCGAGGCTTGGTTCCAGGATGCGGCTTCACTGGAGGTGCCAGATCGAGATTGTTCTTGTTCGTCCATGTTTGGCGGTCGCAAGCCTAAGCCATTGCTTGTCCACATCCACATACACGCGCCCGTCCCGCATTGAGGAGAAAGGAACGTCAATAGCAGTGGTTTTGGTGGATGAGACGGAACTTTGACGCTGGATGGGTGCCTCGAGGGCCACCTTTATTGAAAACGAGGAGGTGGTAATTCGACGTCGCTGTCTCGATAATGTTGGTATCGACTACCAATCTCTTAAATACCACCGTCGGTCGTGGTAAAATAGTGCGCCTGTCGTAGTTGTCGTCGGTTGTTGGTTCTGACTGCTGAGGGAACTCTCACAATCAGTCAGTCACTGGTTGCGGGGAGAGGGCTTGTTAGTCTGGGCAGAATCGCAAGCTGGGAGGGGAACGCGCGGGACCAGCAGCTGCACGTTCATACAATCCAATATGCACTAAACCACCAAAAAAAGATGAAGAAGCCAAGAACAGGAATAATCCAGTATAAGGATAAGTAGGAGCAAGACAGAGATAAATGACGACAAATGTGCGCTCAGACAATGGCCTTTGTCAGGTGTTTTAGAAAAAGAATCGAATTGCGGTGAGATCTTGTACTCGGAGTCCAGGTACGGTACTGGAAGAAATTACAAGTCCAGCCATAAAAAAGGCCTGGGATTGGGATTTGGGGTTTGGGTCAGTGGGCGTGAATTGATTCAACGTCGCCACACACGCACGCACGCACTTGGAATTGTACTTGGACTTCCAGTCGAATGTCTCTGTAAATCAAGAACAAAAGAGCTCTAGATCCAGAGCTTGAACCAATGATTTTGCCTGTCGACAAGCACAGGCTTAAGCGCAACCGAGAAGGGCCCTTGTTTCCAACCACCCTTGACCCAGGCTTAGAACTAGAACTTGTAGGGGTTCGTTTGTATGGAAGGATGAGAACCTAGGTTTGCCTTGGTTGACTTCTTATTATGGTAGGACAAGAGATATAGGTCTTGTGTCCAGACTGAGCAACTACCGGAAGTTTGACGATAGTTTGCTGGGTTAGCCGCAAGGGTCTCTCTGTGTCTTTCTCACTTGATGACAGGGAATCACATCTTACTGCCTCTGGCCGGACCTGCTTCTTCTGTCTTGGCCCGGCTTCGAGAAGCGGGGGATAAGGACGGTTTTTGCTGCCGATCGCAGAGAGCAGTGGAACGCCATGCAGCCATTTCGGCTTTAGTACTCGGCCAGACGACCCTGTCCAATCGTTTTATTTACTTGTCCTCTCTAGTCGTAGGAAGATGCCGAGACACACGGGCCGTGGCGAGAAAGGGATTGGATGCCTACAGCGCTATCCTGTCTGTGACAGTCTCAACCCTTGATGCAATTCATATACCTTATCTGGATGTTCTTGCAGCGAACTTCGGCAACTTCCATCAAGACGTTATCGTGAGAGGGGTCGGAGCGGTGGAGATGTTCGAGAGAGCAAGGAAGCCCTGAAAGAAGACCCTGGCTGCTTGGATCCTAGGCCCTGGTCTTGGCCAGCCTGGCACGCAACGCAGCACGCAACAGTGGAGGAGTGGGGAGTTGGAGAGCGGATCTCTAGCAACGGAGTTTCTGCTGCTTAATTAAGATTGGTCCATTGCCGTCATGTCCATGATCAGGACCATCCGATGTGTAGTGCAATAGTCCACTGTGATATGACTAGTAGTGAGGCAACGCAACATCGTCTCGATTTCTTGTCGGTCACATTATATCTCATTTTGCATAGTTTCTCGTCTCCATCATGAATGGCATCTCATCAGGGTTAAGTCCTCAACAATAGAACCTAGCAAGCTTTTGTTCTTCCCAAGGTTTCCCTGTCCGATAGACCAAGACTTTGTCCAACGCAACGTTGGATGGAACGATCCGACCCGTCAGTTTGGGTTTTCCATCTGATAACCATACAGCTGCCCCATCATCACACAGCGTCTCACCAGTGGTGGTTCCCTTATGGGTTCTCAAGTTTCATCCCAAGTCGCCCAGTGTTTCCAGTGTTTCCGGCAAACCCTGGCTCAGGGCGGAGACGTCGTTGACATGCCCTAGTCAACCGAGCAGGGGTTTTCGGATGCTTTCCTCCCACAAGACAACTTCGGATGAGCTTTTCCAACATAGGATTATCTTGCGATGGCCGCGTGCTACTGTAGAATGCCATGTCCCTGAGGGACCGCTAGCGGGGAACAGGGCACAAGACATACAATCGATCCAATCTCAACGTTCGTTAGCTCAAAGGTTCGCGGAAAGTGTGAGCAATGACTCTATGAGTTAAAGATCGTTCTTGGTATGTAAGCAATGAATACAGCCAGAAGAGGAAACACCAGTTCTGACATAAGAAAGTGCTAACATATGGTCATACAATGGTAATACAAGGAATGTCTATCAGTATCAGAAAGTGGTATCAACTTTGCCCGCAGCGACGGGCTGATATCACACATTTTTAGCATTTATGCAACTCAAACTTGAGCAGCCGCTAGTACAAGGACACTACGGTACTAGCTCAGAGTTCTTGCTCCTCGTCACATCCTTCCTCCATTCATCAACTCTAAGTGGTCCACAGAACGAGATCGTCAATCATACCAGGACGGGGATTGCCTCGTTTTTGGGAGGTAGACGCAATATGCGCACTTCGGCTGAAAGACTCGGGAAATATGATTCAAAAAGCAAAACCAAGCTTAGAAAGCTCAGCCTAATGACAATAAAGTCAAATAAAAGGTATCCTATTCGTTCGTGGTACGTGTAAGTAAACTAAGATTTGAGGCCCGACTTGCCCACATCACCATCTTCTCTTGTGACCAAAAGCTTGGCAAGGCTAAATCCCACCATTCCCCCAAAAGCAATAAGGCCGTCAAAGCGCAGCGTACGTATGCCTATCGCCATCCACGATAATCCTCCTTTCTCCTGAAAATCTTGCCCTAATGCTAGCTATGTGTCCGGGAATAAGTCGAGATAGATTGATGATCCCCTGAGCTTACGGCATATGTACTGTAAGCTGATATCCAATGGATGCACACTTACAGGATTCGAGGTTGTTGGTTCTAAACGCGGGTTGTATATCCCGTCCCGCTGGCATGGGACGTTCCCACGTGTCGCATCTAGAAAACCCTCCAATCTCCATAATCTTGCTTCCTTTGCCTTTTGGGTTACAAGATGAATCTTACGTGTCATATGAGGCCCTTGTTGTCAATTGTTTTTTGTGATATTGCTTTTGCGGGAGCCGTAATACTACTTACTGTATATGGTAGTTAGTTACATCGATACAAACTCCGCTTACACGAGGAACGCATCTTGCCGCTCAGATCCCCCAAGATACTTTGATCGGCTACTCGACGTCCGTTCGACACGTCAGTCAGGGGTTTAGGTTTTCATGTCAGGTAGTCCAGCGAATACGGAGAACCAATCACCTGAGATCATAATTATTTCCAGCTTGCTTGACAGGTACCCCATTCACGGCATCCTTCTGGCCCTGGATAATCAAGCACAGTCCATCACTCGACCCAAGAGTCTTTCGAAACATCAGCTCATAAGTGCAAGAAAGTTTAGGCAACACGGGCTTCAAACGCACACCGCTTCTATCAATAGAGAGCTTTTTGTCGTTCAATGGCTGAGTCAATTTTAACTGTGTCTCGTTGGGACATTACTCAACATGGGATGCCTCTTCATCATGATACCTTACCAATCTTCATGTCTCATGTGGTGCCACGCCACCGGTTCCTTTCATCTACATGAAGAAAATCGTCTGCAAAGTGCACGACCGTGTGACAGCCAGGTGCTCAATTTGACTCATCCTCTTGAAATCTTGAAAATCTCTAACCAAGGGGATAGTCATTGATCGTGTTATTGTTGTTCACATGAGAGCTCATGAGTCCCTACAAATGCCCCACTTCCATACCTTTGTCTTGAAGGCATGCGTTTTTATCATGATCATAACAGTCACCATTTCAAGGCCCATCCATATCAAGAAAGAACATATTTGTACTCATTTTGTGCAGCGGAAAATCCCTTGATCGGCGCGTCAAGTATGATAATAGTTACACATGAAACATGCCAATATGCCGTCTTTCTCCCCAACCGTTTTTGGTGCTCTGGTCTCCCATCAATGTGACGTATAATCATAGTCCACCTTATAACTTTCCTCTGCTAACGTCATCTGCAAAAAGCTTGAAAGCAAACGATGGGCGAGGCCAACGAACACGTTGAACACTGAACTGCCATGCTATAATGTAAGCAGCTTGTTTGTATTTTTCCGTGTAAGAAAAGAAGAGGGCAAAGATCAGGAAAAGCATGACATGTGCATAATGCCTGTATCGCGCGTAGAGTCTCGACGCCTGGATAAACTTTCTCTTCCAACTCCCAATTGCCAGATTCCGGTATCCCCATTCTCAATCCCTCCCAAAAAGGCGAACCCCATAAGGTCTCGCAGTCGAATTGAATAAAGTGAAGTAAAATCACAAAATAGTGAAAAAAAAGTGTTGCAGTTGCTGTGTGGATATCATCATTTCTCTCCCTCTCGAGTATTGTACTCCTATCGTACGAAATGTTGCCATTAACGAAGGTGGGATCCCTCGATCGGGCTTGTGGGGCCGCTGCGAACATTGCTCAGATCACTGCTGCCTGTTCGTCGTAGAGCTTGGCTCATCGTCTCAATGCTCAGGTCGCCTCCTGAAGCGTTGAGCTTTAGGTTGTTCGTGCTCGTCGGGCTACCCAGGGGTCTTCGGGTCGGGCTCAGCTCGATCCCCTTCATGCTGCCAGGGTTGCTCGTGGGAGGGCTTGTCTCGGGTCCTTGGCTTGACACAGGCGATCGAATGGGCGAAGGCGAACGGTTAACTGCTGCTGGTGGCAAAGACGTGAGCCCTGCGAGATGGATGCTGTCGCGGGAGCCCGCAACGCCTGCAGGAGGGTTGTGCTCGGCTTGTACGACGTCGGCAAACGAGATAAAGGATAGCCGGCGGACATCGGAGGAGTCTAAAGACCCGTAGTTAGAGGCGTTGTCGGCCGAGACAGCCTCTCGATCGGCAAAAGAAGCGAGCTCTGCTGCCCACTCGCTGGCCGATGGGTCGTACGAGGGGAGACCATTGTTGGTTCCTGTGACTGTCACAGAGGCGGGTTGATGCGAGGTATGAGTTACAATCTCGACCGTATCAGGGTCGAGCTTTTCATTTGTGATCGCCTCTGACGCATCGTCAAGGACAGGGGGGATGTAGTTTTCGGTCTGGATATGTGTTGGAATGGCTGGGGAGTTGGGCATGAGCACAGCACTGTCCTGGACGTCACGCTCAAAGATCTGCGAGGTAGCTGGCGAAGACAGTCGTGGTGAGCCAGTGAAGCCGCGGCTTGGGGACGATGGCAATGCAAAACCCTGCTCGCCGGCCGAGGTCCATGATTGCTGGTTTGAGGATAGCTTGGAAGGGTCTCGAGATAGAGGGGGGCTCGCAGGGTTGGAGTTTGCATTAGAGGGAGTTTGAGACTCAGAACGAGATTCGGGCTTGGCGTCGTTCGTGGTGTGGTTGGTGTCGGATTTCGTGAGAGATGATTTCTTCTTGCCAAGACTGAACAAGCTACGCATCTTGCTCTTGCCGTCCTTCTTCGTGTCTTCCCGTTGACTATCCGTTTGGTTGTCGAATTCGCTGGCTCGAGGTGTCGAGTCGCCTAACCGCTGGTCGTCTGACGCCTCAGCGTTGGCAAATCGATCATCCCGGGTGATGGGAGCAGCTTCGGCGAGACTCATGTTGATGAATGAGCCCACGTACTGAGCGTTGGGAGAAGTATAACGGTGGTTGTAGGTGGAGGATGCGTGGTAGAAGTTCTGGTGATGTAAAGACAAAGTTGTCTGGGAGACTGCACAAGGTTGAGTCAGTTACGAGGGTCGTGGAATGCAGATCGAAGTCGGCAAGCGAGAGGAGGAACAAAATATTGCAGACAGGGAAGAGACAAGAGATGAAATAGGCAACGAGAATGGTCGGGTGAGAAAACGAAAGTCAAAAATGACCGTGCGGAACTGAGACTTTGAGTGATGCTCCTGCCGTCGTCTCTGCTGCCCTTTGAGACGGGAGAAACATTGGATTGAATATTAGATGGATGCTGCACGAACCTGTAGGCTAATGACCTGTAAAACAGTCCGTAGCTCCCGGTACAAAGACTGGGGACCTCCGTACGCTCAAGACCCGCAACGGCCAGCGCTAATTATCTATTAGAGACCAGCTAATCGCGGCAATGCCGTTGTCCGTCGTGCCGCCGTCTCGTCTTGGGTGGTATCGATGAAAGTATGTGAGAGCCACGAGACGTGACGCAACGGGATTTCAAAGCTAGGGTCGAGACTCTGGTGGTTGAGTGACCCAAATCTGGCGGTGACGAGTCTTTGAGAATCGTTGTTGAGATGATATTTGCAGATTTGTCGCAGACAAAGTTGCAGATAGTGCGATGATTGCGGATACGGTAACAGGGTCTACGCCTCGAAGGGCAGGGCGGGCTGAGACGTTGGACGCGCTATCGCTGCAGTAGATTCGTGTAAAGGGAGGACGGGACCAAGGCGCAGGCGTAGGCGCAGGTGCAGGTACAGGTGATGATTGCTTTTGTCGGATGCCGCTCGCTTCGTTAGTTGCAGGGTTCAGACAATCTTTTGGGATCTATTTATTGTCTGCCGAAATGAACAAAGGAAGGGAGAGAGGAAAAGAAGACGAGAGGAGGAGAAGAGTTGTCAAGGAATTGACAATGACAGCAAGTGACGGGGGGGCTGACGGCGGCGTAGGTGGCTTTAGAGCTTCAACTTTTGGAGGATCAGCGCACTTTGATCAAGGCACGGGATCAACTGTAGGCGGGATGATTGCACTATCCAGGGCATTATGGGGCAATTTGCGTGTGAGTCGCACAGATAACCTCCACTGCAGGGACAGACGAGAGATTTAATTGCAATCTAATACATGGAACAAGCTGGGTTGCAACAGCTTTTGACCACGGGACCGCTGCCAAGTTTAGCTGTCCCGACGAGTAAACGAACGACAACTCTTTTGTTGTCAGCAAAACCTGCTTGAAACGGGAAGACATCGAGATGCCATAGACGGATTCAGTGAAAGGTCGGCCTAGATTGTGACCACGTTTTGGATTCTTGTCCTTTTAGATACTCTGTTGGCCATCCATGTTGTGATCCTACATCTAACGTTACGTACGTTTGGTATTGCGCTGCATGAATCCATCCATATGCATGCACTCGACATGGGACTCTCGTCCATGCAAGTCAGGCACCACAGCCAGTATTCAAGGGACTTGTCCCAGTAATACGACTGTCAGCCCTGGGCTGCCTATCTCAGATGCTGAGGGACAGATCCGATGGGCTGAATATATCTTCATTGCCTTGGATGTCATGATATTCTTTGCTCCTCCCTTACACGCTCACACAGCCCTAATAACATGTGGTTGCTATATCAGTTTCCATCACTTCATTTCTCATAATAGTTACAACTCCTGCCCTGCCTTGGATGGTTGGGCGCCAACGGCCAACATCTTGGTCACCTACCTCTCTTATCACATCCAATCCCCTCATCGTCACCAACCTGGTTATAGCCCCGCTACCAACATGGACCTCGTGACAACTCCTTCGGGGCTCTTCTTCATCTTGCCCTGGCGGAACAGCACAGAACAGGCTAATAAGGGGTAAGATCCGCGCGTATCTGCATTAGAAAAGTGAGAACCAACGAGGGTGAAGGGAGGTCTGCCCTGCTTATCCACCGTTGGTTGCTTTTTGGTTCCCAAACATCAACAACACCAAAAGTGCAATCTGAGATGTGTTATTGGGTTTCCCTTTCAGCCCCATTTGGCACTCTAAGCTTTGACGGGGCCCATGTGTCGACCCCTTTTTCCCTGTTATAATTCGCCACTGATAAGGGGTAGCTGATCGGTCCTCCACATCCTATCTCCAGTGTCACAAGGAAGAATCTGTAGATCTGCTCGATACACTTGGAAAAATGAAACAAGGGACTCGTCAGCTTGGGGTTCGTCTCATTGGGAGCGCGGGAGGTTTAAAGCCACGAGGGGCAGCGGGTAAAAAGCCAAGAGGGGCATTCCTCGTGGTCAACGGAAGCGACGTCATCAGCTTATCTGTTCTGAGCCAAGCGTAAGCTGGCTGGAGGATCGATCAAATTATCTAGTCATGTGACTTTGCTCGTGACTATGCACGTGAGCAAGCTGAGCATGTTCGGTAGTTAGCTGCCTTAGGTAATCGTAAAGGCAGAAACTTCAGATCTTCGACTTCTAGGTGTTTAGCAGGGTGTAGCTCAACCACACGACACGTCAATTGCCCTCAGTCCGGAGCACGAGGTTCAACGAGAATATAACGCCTCAATTAACATATCTGGCCCCTTCATACGTCCAGTTTCCTCGTTACAGTCCCTCAACAACACTTCATCGGACACAATGGAGTTTCGAAACCTCGCACGACCAGCTGCTCGGCTCCTCAGCCCTCGCGCCTCAGGTCTTCCTATCGTTCCTTGCCGTGGTCACAAGACAACAAGCCGAACGAAACGGTCTCTCAAGATCGCCCCTCACGACTCCTTTCTCCCCGACCGCAAGGCCGCCTTTCCCGCCTCCGACTCTATCATCTACAACCCCCCTTCTTCCGAGGCATCTCCTCTCCACACACCTTTTCTCTTCCTTCCTCCTAATGACGCGCGCCGTGCCGCTCTCACACGACTTCGACACACTCCTGGCTCTCCTGTAGCACCTCCTGCCGAAGGCAAGCTTCCTCCAGCGATGAAGTACCAGCGCCGCGACCCCAACTACAACCTTAAAGCAGCCGATATCCAGGAGATGAAGAGACTACGAGCAGAGGACCCTGTTGCCTGGAGCGTCAACAAGCTCGCTGAGAAGTTTGGCTGCTCGACTATCTTTGTCAAGATGGCTGCTCCTGCGCCTGCATCTCACCTTCAGAATCTTCAGTCCAAGCAAGAGAGGAGGGAAGCTCGATGGGGTGCTATCCGAACACACGCAAGAGAGGACCGCAAGAGGAGGACAGAAATGATGTACCGTGGCGAGCTGTAGCGACTTTATTCTTCAAGATCCCAACGGTGACGTGGCGCGGCGATTATCGAAACGACTTGTACAAACATACAAAACCGCCTGAGCTTGTGTAGGATTATGTATCATGGAGAGCGTAGTGAGATGCGGATCGTGTGGGATTCAGTCCAGTGAAATGGGCAAAATATATGTATAATTGTCAAATACCAAGAAACTCCCTCAATATGATGACCCCCTGTATTTTTGCCCCTATCTCCGCGTTTCCCATACATCCTACCAAATGGCATCTGTCCATGGCGTGTATCACATCTAAATGCCCAGTTCTCTCCAATTTTATACCCAATTGGTACCCTTTTTCTTGACTTGACAGACCAAATTAATGCTATCCCAGGATGCAGATATGACCGCCTATAAAAATGTTTATGAACCCAACCAAACAAAACTATGCAAGTCAACTCAGTTCAGCTTGAACTCGGCCGATCTGGTAGTTGATGTTGATGTGCGACGACTGCCCCCTGAGCTTGAGGACGACGACGAAGGTGGTTCATTCAGAAGATCCTTTTCACCAGGAATGACACGGCAACACCAGCCGCACCATGAACGGCGTGCTCCTCTGACCTCTCGGCCTAGAACACGACTACCACTGCCACGCTCATCATCCCACTCGGGGACACAACGGCCGACACGCACCATGCGAACACGCTTGCGCTTTACGACGCCGCCGATGCCCTCGATCTCATGGCGCAAGTAACCAGGGCCGAGGGACGGCGATGGCGTGCGCTCATGCGTGAGACGGAGCTGGTCGATAAGAGCGTCGACCGGAGCTTGCTGCGGGCCCGGACCCGGGGCAACGTTTCCGTCCCGGGCATCTTCGGCGTCGCAGTCTACTTGGTGCTCAACTTCTTTAGCCGCACAGCAATCTGCTTCACGACCGCAGACGACACCACGGTCACCCTCGCCAATACCTGTGCCAAGACCACCAAGGACCTCGCCGTACTGGTTACGCCAGCGCCAGATACTAAAGCAGTAGTCAGTAAAAGATCATAACTCAAGGGGTAAAATAGAGCATACCGTTGATAGTCATGATCCGCGGCACGGATACTTCGTCCGCATGGCTGGCAAAGCCACACACCATCATCGGCACATTTGCAGACCTCTCGCGATACCAGCTCAGACGAGAAGGGAACGTCTGGATCTACAGGGGCCTTGACGAGGGTTGCTATCGGCGCGTGGACGCAAGGCTTACAGAGCCTTCTATGCCTCTCTTTGAGAGCGACGGAAGCTGGCGGCTTAATGGCACAGTTCTACATGAGAGTTTGTGTTAGTTTATGCAACCCGCCGAACGTTGTCGGCTATTCGCAGATAAATGCACGTACCCGACATATCACATCACTACACCTGCGACACTCGCCGACCATGTCGCGAGCGCAGTCGCCCGATTTGCCGTTGTAACTACGGCCATCCTCCATGTAGAACCAGTTGCCAGCTCGGGCACGGTAACGAAAGGTTTCGGAGCCATCGACTGGAACGTCTTCATTACGGCAGTGGAGGGTCGAGGTAATGAGGATATTGCGGTACTGGATGAGACCGTGGTGGACAAGACGACAGGTGCGTGAAAGAGCGTCGAGGGTGTTGAGATCGATGCAAGAAGCAATGGCTTCAACGACACTGGTTCAAGGGTCAGTAAAGGGAGTTGTCATGACATGTGTCGAAGGAGGGGTTGAGATAACCCGGAGATATCATGATGAAGGCCAACGCTCTCAACAATGAATCCCCAAAGCATTGAGTCTATAAATCAATAATAGAAGGGTATCAACTCACGGATAGCACTGAAACGCGTTGGTAATAGGCGCCTGAAAGGTAGAAGCGTCCATGGTGCCTAGTGGCTCTGGGTTATACAATGAATGAGGCCAAGGTCCATTCCGGCTGCTGGCAGACAACAACTCGAGCTTCCTGAGAAGTAGAAGATGCTGATCTTTCTGAGAAAGCTCCTGCTGCTGGGGGTCGTCATGATGTAGAGTTCCCGGCATCGGGGGTGGGATGGGCGGCTCGTCCTCATGATGAGGAGCTGCTGATGCGGCGGCACGAGGGTCAACCACGGGAAACCCGCCAGGTCCCGCCCCGGCATCCTCGTCTTCTTCCAAGTCCACAAAACGCGCCATGGCTTTCCTGTTTCTATTTCCTGTCTTGGAATTCTCACTAGTAATTCGTGTCTTGGCGCACAGTGTGCCTGGACCCCAGGATCTGATAAGCAGAGCACGCGATGGGGAGGGGCGTTTGATTCGGAGGGCCGGGAGGGGTCCGAGTGTGCAAGACCGGCGGTCGAGGCCGGGAGGTAGCCGGGATGCGGAACTTTTTCTGGTCGGGGGAGGGGGCTAGATACGGAAGAGCTAAGGGGGGAATGCAGGAAGGAAAAAAAGAAGGTGTCGTTTACGGAAGGATTATGTTTCTCTAGACGAGTGTGACAGCAGGGAACTGAACTGGGGCTGGATGAGTGAGCAAGAGTGGGTTACGGAGGCCGGGAGTTGATGAAGCGGGGATGGACGGGCGGGACGTAAGGATCACGGCAATGGATAATGAATAGATAGGTGAGATATGTTACGATATGGATATGGGCTTGAAGTCAGGCATTGATACTGTACGAACCGGTTCGTCAGTTGATCGGCTCATTGACTGCAGTTTGCATTGCATAAGGTATGTCTGTGTTGTGCGAGAGAGAAAAAGGAATGTGATTGAATGAATGAATGCATGGGCGAATGATTGCATCAACGAGTCGAATCTCGTCAACGGCGCGTCAAGTCACTTGATTGCAGCCACAGCCTCCCAAACTAGAGCTAGACAAAGCAAACTAGGATGCGTGTGGTAAAGTCCAGGACCATTTCCTGAAGCTTGTCAGGTTAGCCTAACCCAGCTCCAGCTCCAGAGCCGATTGAAGCCTATCATGGAAGCAAGCTGTTTAGCCCCTCTTTTGTTTCCATAACTCGTCGTCTTCAAGAGTGGGGACATGTCAAGTGCTTCAAGGAGTTTTCACCGGCATAAATAAACGAACGTCATGTAAGGCATGTTAACCCGGCGGTGACGGCTGTACCGTACTGTTGTGTGGTAGATGCAAAGTATATGTATGTGTAGGCAGATAGCAATCCTTTCTCGCTCGCCAAGTCACGCGGGGAACAAGCCCCACGTGTTTTTTACTCGTCATGAGACGAGCAGGTTTCCCCTGTTTGCAGGTATCATATTCACGCTGCAGGGCACAGAAATTGATTCACCGTTCAATTCCCAACAAAGCTTCTCGTTACGTACAACTCCATATCCTGTCAATCAATAAACCAATTTTAGTAAAGTGTCAACGCAATGTGCGAACAGAAAATTGCGACACGGCTGTTTAGATCGTCCGGTGTCGGGCGTCATGACAATCTCATCTTATCAATCTAATCTCTCCAGCAGCCTACCCCATACAGCCGCCAATGATATCCACCATCGAGCTTGTTGGCGTCAAGGGGTTGGCTCGTTTGGTCTGAAGAGTTTGTTGAGGGTACGTAATATCTTTCTAGCTCGGTTCGGAGACGCGTTGCTCGGAATTACAGTCGTATAAAGACACACCAGAACTTCATTCGATTGATGTCCTTTGTAGCATGCAAATGTGCGGCATCCATTTCTTCTAGAAAAACTATCGAAGCTTCCGTAATAAGAATAATATTCTGAAAATCTTCTAGTGCCGTATTCTTTGTCTATCGTCATTTCTTTCTCCTCCTAGGCATTCCCATCATTCACTCACGAAGCCTCTTGAAGTGCAGTAACCTTGTCTTGTTGAGTATCTACAGAAAAATATTTAAGCTCACACTTAACTTAACATCATATCAAGCAATCTAATACAGTTATTCATTAGTATGGACAGTGATGATAAGGGTGGTGCATCTACCCTGCAGGCTTAGGGTTGGTCGATACTAGCACACACCGAAACCAATTATAAAGTGGTTGTATGATCAAGCATACAAGCATTGAGATTAGAAGAAAACTTTAGTATGCTAGGCTTATCATTTAGATCCTATGTTTATATAGAGTATATTCATGTTGTAAGTGATGCGACGCGGGTGAATTTATCAGACTTGCTTTACCTGGCCAACAGACACCCTGGTATCTACATGTAAAGAGTCAAGTCCACGACAACTCAGGGTGTTTTTAGGAACTCAAGCTTCATCTATTCCGTAGATCAAGCTTAACGTTCAACCCAGTATACGAATCTCAAGGTTCATTACTATTCAATAGTCTTGACAAACGAACATAGAGCCAGGGCGCAGTGCAAGCATTGCTACCTTATGTTATACATGCCACCACTCTATTCATACGAGTACGTCGGCATTATTACAATAAAAAACCCATCTTGCTCATGACGCCGGATGTGGATTTCAGGTATCATCATCTTTGAATTCTTGTTCCCCAAAACTCTGCCACCGCCATGGTCTGCGAGGGGACTACAACTTAGCCGGAAACCATAAATGGTGTGGCATGCTTGCCTCATTGCATAAACGTCCATTTCTTACTCTTTATCATAGTAGACAGATCTGCTTAGTCTAAGCTAATGGTCTATTCCGCAAAGTCATCATGATTGTGGACGTTCAAGTTAGCATCAGCCAGCAGAGTTCAAATGATGGAAAGCAAGCAGGAGAAGGTGATTATTTTGCATATCTACGCAAGTAAGTCTACGGCTGAGTTGATCTATGAATATACCAGGCGATTGGGTTTAATAGAAGCCGCGCTGGTTATCCGTGCCGCATGAACAATGCTCAGATAGCTGAAAGAAGGTGGCAGCCCATGGAACAAGCGAGTCTTATCATCAAGTCTCATGACATGGCGCTTTTGTAAAATGATAAAAAGTCACTTTGATGCATGTCGCCAGACTACGGAGAGTAAGGGATGCCACTTCGGAATCCAAATTGGTGATCCTTATGCTCCAGTAACTCTCGTCGGAAAGACTGATGTGTATTTAGAAGAATGCTACAGGATGTTGTTGATGTCGATTATAGTAATGGAGAAGGTTCATTGGATGAAGCATTTGTGGTGAGGTGAATAGGTTGCTAAACTTGATGGGGTGTAGAGCCCATCAGTCTTGGAGAATGCATGCTGCATATCCATCTGCATAAGAGCTAGACTGAGCCGTCACTTTTCTGATCTAGAGCTGCATACCTCACGTTGCTTTGTTCTCGATCATTCGGATCTTGATCAAAAGTGGCAAATGATGCGAATTCTTCGCGGCATACCCACGTCATCTTTCTCCCAATTATTACGAGTTATGTATTTCTGTTGAACGTTGAAACTTCAACCCAGTAGGATCAAGCTAGGGAGACTCGTGTTACTTTCTTGTTGAGCAATCCAGTAAGGATTGGTCGTCGCTAAATGCGTGATCTTGAATATTAGGCCACGATCGATGTCCTCACCCATGCTAGCAGACTGTATCCCACGTACTGGGTACTGGGGCAAGTAACTCAGCATAATGCATTGGGAGATGAAAACTCACTTCAGGACACTTGATATGCAGATTAAAGCAAATGCTATCATAGCTGTCTGGGAATAATTACAATGACATGATGCTGGCTAGCTGACGAGAGTTGGATGACGAGCTAATGCAGGAACAAACGCTATTGATCCACTGATCTTCAAGAGCTGTTTAAGCTTGGGCAATCCATCCTGTGCTTACCCTGTGTTGCCACGCGGCCGAAATAGAACTTGGTCCAATGAAACTTCTATTGGATAGTCCAATCGTAAGATCTATTGGATTATGAATACAAGGTCCGTAATGAAAGGATTGTGTAAATGTCTTGTAATCATATCCTGACACTAAGGCAGGGCAAGTGCCTGACTTTACATGTAACAGTTACCACAATCTAAAAGCAAACATGATTCGAACGCACCACATCACAACCAAACTCGTTCGGAGAATGCCTTCAAAACTTAGAAAGACAGGGAATTGTTAATCAGGATCATGCCTGAATAAAAGCGGCATTTCCGAATATTTCTTAGATTCCTAAAGGGCACTTGCATCAGACCGCCACAATAACAAATTGCCGCCATGGCATATTGATTAGAAGCTGAATGCAAAAGTCCCAAAGCACAGATGCCGGCAGATAATGAAAAATACTATCAATACCATTGATTACAGAGGATTATAGTACCCAACCCGTTTCATGAAACAGAAACGAGCTGACTCAGGGCAAATAGCAAACAAGATGAGACCTGCAGCTGTGTAATTTACAATGCGGAGATCCGGCTGTGCTGATTCACGGCGGGATCTAACCAAGTGGCCCCTACAAGGAATATTTCATCTATGCGTCGGATCGTGCTGATGTTTGATTCATCCTAATCTCACTCAATTTAAATGAAAATCATCCCATCACCGAAGTGCATGTAGTGGCGCTGCATGAGCCTCCCTCGCATGGACGGATTCGAGAAGGAAGCATGATCCTTGCGGATAGAAACATATCCAAGACGCCGGCAATACCCTTGATATCCGGAACAATCTCCCGTGAGAAAACGATCGGATCATTCCTGCCATTTGGACGTATGTATCCGTGGAATTGGGGCTATGTTTGTTTCCGAAGGGTGTGGCACAAGTGCAACATCCTCAGGAATAGATTATGCTTGTTTGGCGCTGATGGGCCCATTCTCACTTCTGTACGAGGTGTTTTGAAAAGACTTTACTATTCGTGTAGGAATGAGAAAGTGCATGAAAAGTACATCTCAATTCGGTGACAGACTCGTTTCTGAAACGAGGGCGAGGCAACGTCGCTGGGGCGCAAGGGGGATCATGAAACTTGACCTTGATTCATCTACAGTCGGAGACGAAGCTTGGACCAGGGGACGTTGCATCACCAGTTTTTTGACTCGCACTTGGACCTCAAATTAGAAAGTGTTTTCGGAGTACGGAGCACGCTGTCCGACTTTTACTTGGCATTGTTTTATCTGAAGTGTGAGGATATTGATAGAGCCGAGAAAGACTGGATGAGTCTTGAGGACCACCAACATTACAGCATAACCTTCAATTTCAACAAGTACTATATTTCCAACAATCTACGGATACTCTTGCTCAGATTGTTTACTCGTATAACCCCTTGGGACCTGATATTCCCGTCAGATGGAAAGCAAACGATAAACCCATGTCTCCCCCATGTCCCTCGTGCGACGTTAAAACCCCGCCCCTGCAAACCCACTTTATGCATATTCCCATGGATCGCATCCCTGCATATGATCCTTTCCAATTGTCTGCTCTCCAATACCGACCTACACAACCTCCCTCCGCATCATTTCCAACTACCATCTCAGCCCCATCCTACAGCTCTTTGCTATACATTGCAAACAACAAATCTGTTTGACGGCAAATTACTAGGAGGATCGGCGCCAGCCCCAATAAACAAGTTCAAACTAGCTCTGCCTTGGAACCTCGCATCATGATGGCGATGGCTGTCTCATCCATATTATCAGCAAGTGCTGGCACGCCCTGTTCTCGCTTTGAATAGCATCACCGTTATGCGGTAGGACATCTACAAACAAACGGCCGATGTCCCTTGAAGTCATCAGAGACGCCGAGGCAACCGAATGGCAATCATGAATGCACCTACCCAAGTCGTCAGAGAACGCGTTTGTCTTGGTTAATTCTCCGGCCTCGAATAACGGCCATGACCAGGTAGGACGGTGACAGGGACTTAATTCCTCCACCATCTGGCGAGGACCTGAACTTCGGAGCTGGGGCCCATGCTATACAACGTCTATATCGTCCCGTCTGCAAGGTAACCAGCCCTGGGAGCTCGACCTAAATCTGGCAACGCCTTATCCATGCTCTGCAATCCACTTTCTCCAAAAGGGCGTCTCGTTTATACTGACACCTAGTTACTTGCTTCATCAAGGCCGAGGAGGGGGAGCCAACATGTCCATCACGTCTCATGTTTAGGCCACTTCAATTAACCCCCGATCGATGTCAGGGATTACAGCTACACTCCGCTACACATGTCACAGTTGACGCTGGGGACTCCCGCGAGGCCCGGACATGTTCTTAAGAGCGATGCCCTCGCCGCTTCTGTTGTTTCCATTCATTCACACTCAGCTCTCCTTTCATTCTCATTCGTTTTGTTCCCAGATTTGGGCTTCTTTTCTCAGTCATTCACTTCCAATAGGTGCTCGGTCGCCTTTCCAATCTTCAAACAACTCGACTCTTTGATAGAGTCTTTCACTCATTGCCAAATCAACAAAACACCAAACTAAACCAACAACACCCTTCCGAGATACTTCATCATGTTCATGCGCAACGTTTTTATCGCGGCTGTCAGCCTGCAGGCCCTCGTCGAGGGTGTGCTTGCTCAGGACAAGGTCACTCTCACCAAGACCGTCACCAAGAAGAAGCAGAGCAGCACCGCTCAGGGTTACGACGAGGTCACTGTCATCCCTACTTCCTACGTCACCGACGGAACTACTCTCTGGGTCGACGAGACTGTCACCATTCCTTGCTCCAAGTGCACAGCTACCTCAACTGATGGTGATGTTGACGCCGAGGCTACCTCTGAGGTGGTCATTGAGACCGTGACCTCTACCCTGGCCACCGACAGCGGCAGCGTCGTTGACCAGACTGCTGAGGTAACCGTGGTTCCTACCTCTTACGTTACCGACGGAACCACCATCTGGGTTGACGAGACCATCACCATCCCTTGCTCCAAGTGCGAGGCTACTTCCACTGCCTCCACCGCCGGTGATGCCGATGCTGAAGCCACCTCCGAGGCTACCACTGAGGCCGATGCCGAGACTACCGCTGTGGCCAGCGACAGCGGCTTCATCACTGAGCAGACTGCTGACATCACCACTGTTGTTCCTACTTCTTACATCACCCGTGGCACTACTCGCTTCGTCAACGAGACCATCACCATCCCCTGCACCAAGTGCGCCGCTAAGACCAAGACTCCTGCTAGCGAGGCTGCCGAAGAGACCACCCTTGACACCTCTGCTGCTGTTGAGACTACTGGTGCTACCCAGGCTGGTGCCGAGACCTCTGCTGAGACCTCTGCCTCTACTGAGGAAGAGACCACCGCTGCCACTCAGGATGCTGAGGAGACCACCGAGGTTGAGAACGGTACCCAGACCGCCAACACTGCTACTGATGAGGCTGAGGCTAGCACTGAGGCTGAGACCCCTATTCCCACCACCATCAACCTCTCTACTGGCTACGGAGAGAACACTGTCACTTCTCGCGGCCCCTTTGCCAACACCACTGCTCCCGCCGGCGCTGACACCACTGCTGTCGATGAGAACCCCAGTGCCGTTACCTCTGAGGCTGCTACCAGCAGCGCTGTTGTCAGCAAGGTCAACAAGCCCGTCATTATCGTGATTCGAGAGGTTACCATCTTCCACCGCACTGTCGTCATCGGTGCTGCTTGCCCTCCTGTCAAGGCCGGAAACGGTGGCAAGTACATCGTCGGCACTGGTTCTGACGAGAAGGCCTTCACTGAGGTCGGCGAG
Organism: Fusarium sarcochroum; assembly: GCA_013266185.1. NCBI lineage: Eukaryota > Fungi > Ascomycota > Sordariomycetes > Hypocreales > Nectriaceae > Fusarium > Fusarium sarcochroum. The sequence continues at coordinate 122,233 of JABEXW010000096.1, read as the reverse complement.
GCTCTCTCTGACGCTTGCTCCAAGCAGTTCAAGGCTTGCTCTGCCAACGCTGGCAAGGACATTTCCGTCGACGATTGCCAGAAGCAGCTCACCATCTGTCTGTCTGATGCTTCCTCCACCGCCAAGGCTCCCACTCCCATCACCAAGGAGTCCACTGAGACTGCCTCCATCATCGTTCCTTCTGATGCCGCTGTCACTGGCGAGACCAAGTCCTACGTTGGAGGCAACGTTGTCATCTCTACCCGAACCCTTACTGTCTCCGAGTCCTGCGTCATCTCTGACGGTACTCCCGTCGTCGAGGGCCCTACCGAGACCGGTGCTGAGACCACTGAGACCGGTGCTGCTGAGACTAACGTCTCCAGCGCCCTGGCTGGTGAGACCACTGAGGCTGCCGAGCCCACCGAGACCGAGGCTGCTACTGGCAGCGAGACCGACGCTGTTGAGAGCTCTGAGGCTGTCACCATTGTCACCCTGACCAAGTCTGATGGCGAGGTCAGCACCACCGCTCTTACTCTCACCAACGGCGTTCCCACTGGCACTGGCTCTGTCCCCTCCGGAGGAGAGACTGAGGTTGAGTCTTCTGCTGACACTGTCCCCACCACCGAGGTTGTTGTAGACACCACTGCTGCGGCTGAGACCACTGCTGCCGGCGAGACTGAAGTTTCCAGCGCTCTGGGTGGTGAGACCACCGAGGCTGGCGAGACCGTTACTGGAACCGCCACCGGAGTTGTCATCATCACTATGACCAAGTCTGACGGCGAGGTCAGCACCACTGCTGTTACTCTTACCAACGGTGTTCCCACCGGCACCGGCGCTGTCCCTCCCCCCAACGGCGATGCCACCACTGTCGAGGCTCCCGCTGAGACCTCTGAGTCTGCCATCGGCCAGGACACCACTCTTCCTGTTGGCGACAAGACTGTTACCAAGACCGTCACCAACAAGGTCACCGAGACCGTCACTGTTGGTAAGGACACCGTTTCTGTTGGTGTCGAGACCGTCACCAACCAGGTCACTGAGACCGTCACCGTCCCTTGTGGCGCCAACGGACAGACCGCCAACGTTGTCACCTCTGTCGTCACTGCTTGCCCTGCCCCTACAACTTTGGCTACCACTCCCGTCCGTACCCCTGAGACGGTGTACGTGACCGCCACTGTCGAGGCCGCTCGTCTGCAGAGCGCCGAGCCTGCTCCTCAGCGTTTCCGCCGCATGCTCGGCCTTGCCTGGTAAATTACTTAGCCAGCCATGTTTCATTACAATCTAGCCTTCGGGCAAACTTGGGATAAAAACAATTCAGGTTAGAAATCATAGGATGGGGAGGAGTTATCAAGGGCAGCGACCATCACCCTCTCAGCCACGCTTCGGTCTGTGACCAGAGTGTTTGGAGAGGAGTGATGGCTTGCAGAGGAATGAGAAATATTGAGATTTGGAGTTGCATTTGCGTTCCTTTTGTTCTTCATGTGCATATGATTTTACTCAATGGCGTGTAACACGGTGTGCCGCCTTTGAATTAGATAGAATACCGAACGCTATTTCTGTGAACTTTTTTGCCTTTCGATAGTGAATCATGCAAGTAAGAATCAATAGTTATTCCACTTAAAAACAATTGTGTATGTAACCTCCTGCCTGCAAGGTCTATGTAAGGATAAGGATCATGGAGCATCTGTAAGCTCAAAGGATGACAAGAGATTGTGATAGACATGACAGTCAGATCCTCGTTAATCCTTTGTTTCATCACTGATTCCATTCATTCACATCTTGAAGCTCGAAAGCGGGAGAGCAACGTGTCTTGTTCATATTATATCCTAGTAAGGAATAACGACTGAAATGTTAATCATCTCCCTAAACCATGCTCATTTGAGCTACACAATCCTCCTCCTCTTTCAAAAAGCAATACACAAAACGCCCACAGAACCCGCCAAACGATAGCGTAATAAGCATTGTCGCCGCGAGCTCTGGTTCAACACACTATCCGCAAAGCGATGGCGTAGAAGCACTTTCGCTGCCGAGGGGAAAGGAAACTCGTAGGACAGCGTGTACAAACGCTGATGGGGTATCATAAAAAAGAGCAAAACAAAGACATAATGTCAAGGCCGTGGCCGAAAATGAATGGACACAAAATATTCCTGGCGAGGGTTTAATGCTTGGGAGGGTCTGACCAGGCGAGGCGAGCAAGGTAATAGCGCTGAAGCATTGTCACCAAACTCTTCGCAAGGGCAGGAGGTCTTCCGAAGTATTTATCGCTGTTGAGGCCGTCGCAGTGGTGGTGGATATCTCAGGTTGAGAATATGGCGTCGCCCCAGGGGCTTAGCGATGGACCCCCGCCGGGCTAAAGAAAGAAGTGAATGTCGTCAAGGCATACTGAATTAGTGTATTGCCATATTGGATACAAGAAGCTGGATCGACAGGTTGGGCTATCGATAGCCACTCTGTGTGAGGACTCGTTGACCAGGGCGATTGTTGAAGATGCAGTCCAGGCGAGCGAACCCAGGAAACCTCGAAGAGACTTAGGTACGGTTCGACTTCTTCCAGGGAAGAGATCCGAAACCGCGCTCCCGACGTTCCCGGCGAGCCGCGCCGTCCTCAAACTCGCTGGCTGAGTCGGACTGAAGCTTGCTACTAGCTGGGTTGCCGAAGACCGCGAGAAGAGCCTTCATGGCAAAGGAGCTCAGGATGCTCATGCACAAGATTCCAATCATGGTGTAGTTACTCTTGCGGTACTGATGGGGACCAGGGGCGGCGTCTTCGGGCCAGCCAGTGTAGAGAGCATAGGTTGTCAGGACGCTGCCCAAGTTACCGAGACCGGAAACAAGAGCAGTAGCGGCGGCAACTCCAACTTCACCGTGGCGCTTCTGGAAGATCTCGGAGCTCCAGGTCATGCAGATCGGTACAGTAGGACCAAGACCAAAGCCAACCATTAGAAGTCCTCCGTATCGCGCCCAGCCGTTGTTGGTTGCCAGGGTAGTGGTGAGAAGACCGGCGATCTGAATGCAGACTGCAGCAGAAAAGAAGTATGGGCGAGATTGGTGAAAGCGGTCCGAGATGGGGGTGACGATGAGAATCGCGATAAGATCCATAATCCAGATGGGCGCGAACAGAAGACTGACTTCAACACCACTAGCCTCAGGGCGGATAGATGCGATGATAACGGATCCATACAGCTGAGTGCCGATACCGACTCCGACAACACCAAAGTACATCAAAGTCAATGGCCAAAGGCGCCAGTCGATAAGGACAAGGCCCAAGTCCTTGAAGTTCCAGGAACGAGCGTGGTAGACGCGTCGTAAGTCGTGATAATGAATAAGAGCATCCTGTCCCTTAAGCACTTCAGGGGTAGTGGGAAGCCACTTGGACAGACCTGTCTTTGGTCTAGTCTGACCAGGCACAAGAGGGCGATCAGGAAGCCACCACAGGAGGATTATGCTCAGAACGACACCGATTAGACCATATACCATAAACATCCAACGGAAGCCCACAATGCCCCTTTCACCATCCATGAGCTGGAAGCCCGCAGAGACGAGACCGACGACAGCGGCAGACACTTGAGAGGCGGTAAAGTAGTAGCCGATTCGCTGGCCAATACGTGAAGGGGGGTAAAAGAGGGTGAGATAGAAAGTCAGTCCAGGCCACAAGCCAGCAATGACCACACCAAGCAGGAATCGCAAGAGCTTAACACTCCAGGGATCATTGACAGCAGCAAAACATGTGCCAATAACGCTTGTTGCAAAGACAATGCGAGCCATCCAAAGACGGGGGCTAAGCTTGCTCATGACGAGGTTGGAGGGACAGTCAAAGATGACGTAGGAAACGTAGAAGAGAGCCAGAGCTGTCGAAACATCCTTTGGAGTCATTCCAAGGACTGTCATGAGGTCATGTCCCTTGTCCTTGTTCATGGTCTGAGCAATTCCAATGTTGGACTTGATGGCCGAGGTGAGGAAGTAAAGAACCCAGAAGGCGGGAATGATGCGGCGATCAATCTTTCTGTAAACCAAACTGGTAAGCTATATGTCAATATAAGCAGAGTTGCAGGGACAAACCGGTAGATGCGCTCAACCGTCTCAACATCATAATCACCCTCTCGGGCATTTCCCTCTTCCTGATTCTCCAGCCCAGTGGAGGCAAGATGAGGCTTGGACGCTTGATCGTCATGCTGGCCACCACTGGCGAGTGAGCTGGGAGCTGACCCTGCCATGCTCGGGACTTGAGAGCAATGGAGGAGCGTGCTATAAGTCCTTTGCAGGCGATGATTGAGTGGCAGTTGGTAAGAGCAACAGCGAATTGACTGAGTAGGAAGAGAGGCAATGCCAGTCGAGAGGGCTACTATGATAAGAATATAGATAAACGAGATGAGAAAAACTTGATGTTGAGGGGAAGAAAAGAGCAAGAGGGTGGAGGGGATTTATTGAAAAAAGTTGAGGGTCGATTATTGGATAGGACATGGGATGTTTGTGAGCCGATCTAGGCCGCTAAAACCGAACCAGTAACTTGCATTCACTTTTAGGGATAGCTCTGGCAGATTGGGGAAGCTCTAAGGAGCCACTAAAGGCGGCTACTTTGAGAGCTAACTTAATCAACGATCGGAACCCTTCTCCTTGTAAGGAAGCTCAGGGCAACGTGATCGGCTGAGTTTTGTTGGTTCCGGGCGTACAACCCATTAACAGGGACTGGGCCTTAGATGCGATGCTGTACCAATTGAGGCAGAACATGATCTTTAGAGGTCAAAGGAGCGGAACAAACCGACCACGACAAGATGAACTATGATCTAAGTGGATGCATATATCATAGAGATTCAATACTGCGGATATAACATCTACGGCCCGACCAGAGCCGCCTCGGTACTACTAACCGTGTCACCGGAGACTTCGAGTTTAGGAGTTTACTCGGCAATCTACCGAGTGTGACGGCCGGTGATCGGAACATGAGAGAGACCACTGCAACAACGATATAATTTAAGGAAGCGTGATCTTTAATACAGGACCAGCGGCTCTTTTCGGCTTGTCGGCAGAGCCTTCTCCTTCAGTCTTGATGAACCTTCGGTGCAGCATCCGAGTCTCCGCTCCGCTTTATAGTCATTAGCCTATACTTGTTGGAGCTACCTAGAGGAGGTAAAGTGACAGTTAAAAATTACGCTATAGGAAGCATAGAAGCCATTGTCCTCGATATTTAAAACGCGGGTTATTATTAGTAAATGTTTGAAGTAATAGTAGGTAAAGCACCCTGAGGCGCAGTTTTATAATAAGGTTATCAAGAGGTCTTACCCATCGGAAGCTAACGTGGCCGAGTGGTTAAGGCGGCAGACTTAAGTCTAGTTACTTAGGATTCTGCTACTGAAAAGTGCGCGAGTTCGAACCTCGCCGTTAGTATTCTTTTTGTTTTCCTTTCGCTCCGATTATATTATTATATTCTTAAACAAATGAATTAGCTATCTTTAGAGCTTGTCCGGAGGATCTGCGTTGTTGTGTGGCATTGGGGTTGGTTGGCGAGGGTTGACTTTTGGTAGGGTGTGGAAATAAACTTGGAGCTGAAATAACTCTAATCTGAGTATTGAGAGTTGAGATCTCGTCTGTAGCGAAGGATACAAGTACTAAGCACAAGGCTAACACAAATGAAAGTACAATTAATTTCAATCTTCATTTCAAACCTTGACCGATAAGATGATATACTGTGACTCATGCTGCAAGTCGCCCTATAGAATATACAAGTAGCGCGTTTCCAGATTCTACATTTTGCACTCGAACACATGATGCAAATGGGCCGTTTCTATTCCGATAACTATCGCATGGCGTTCCTAAGATGTTACCTCGCTGATGTAGAGCAACTGCACAGGTAGAGTTGAGTGGTCACATATAAATAGAAAAAGTTGTACAAAGAGGAAAAAGTAGTTGTTATGGAAATTCGATCCGAAGGCAGTTTATAAAAGAAGTTTGCAAGTCAGAGACAGTTTGCAAAGAAGCAGTGTATCAGAGCCGACAAGTCATGCATGCAGCTTAAAAACGAGACATGTTTGGGTACTGGATACTACAAGATTTAGACAACTTGACATGCCACGAGGTAAATGAGTTTGTGGGTTTCGCATCAACCCTTGAACGCCTTTTCCAACTCTGCGATATCAAACTTCTTCATTTGCATCATGGCCTTTGTTGTCCTGCCCGCTGCAGCCTTATCCTCAGATCCCAACATATTCTTAAGCGCCGTAGGCACAACCTGCCAGGTAGCACCAAACTTGTCGGCCAGCCATCCGCACTGCTGTCGAGATGTATCGGCGTCTTCACCAAGCTTCTCCCAAAAATGGTCGACCTCATCCTGGTCTTTACACTCAACCATCAGAGAGATGGCTTCGCTAAACTTCCACTTGGCTGGACCGCCGTTGAGGGCGACGAAAGAGTGGCCTCGGATTTCGAACTCGACGACCATGACTTTCCCGGGTTCTTGGCCGTGATGTTCCTGACCGGCGGGGGTGTAGCGTTGGATAGAGTTGATCTTGGAGTTGGGGGCAAAGATGGAAGTGTAGTGGTTTGCTGCCTCTTCAGCTTGGTTGTCAAACCAGAGACAGGTGGTGATTTTGCCCAAAGACATGATGTGCGGTTTGTGAGAATGCAATTGGAGTTCAACGCAATGAATGAACTGGAGAGTATAGTACACAAGCACTCAATGACAAGTTCAAGTTACTGACTTCTTATATGCCTTCAACCGACTCACATGTTCAAGTAGCCATGAACCAAGACCGTGAACTTTGAGTGGCTTGTGCCAGGAACAACTAATTTCGTGTGTTGCTGCGCAACCTTTCACTAAAGACCACCTCAAGACATGGTACGGTTGAACAGGATCTTCACGCGAAACCACAAGGAATTCGTTGAGCACCGTGAATTGCAAAAAAAGCGCGGCAAGCCACCTCATTTAGAGGCGCTGTTTGTGTTCATTGAGCCAATGGCTTTTGATGGACCTGACATTTCAGCGCGGGGAAACCTTCAGCTTGAAGAAATGAAGGCATAAGATCAAACGGGGTGATTACTGAACAGAAAGCGACAGTCAAGATTGGCAATTGTACAGAGAATTTGCCTTTGAACTGGGAATGTCTGGATGCTTGCCAACACTGTATTGTTTGATCATTGACCAGTAACCTCTCGGGCGGTCCAGCAAGCAATCAAGGTATCTACCCAGCTTGAGATAAGATGCCTGTGACACGATAAAATAGTTGATTGTCATCCTAAAGTATGCTCTAAAGTTTAGGATAATTCATGCTCTTTTACCTAAAATCGGGCAGATGTGCTGATTCTTTGCTTGACCTCTGGTGGACCATCCGCCTGCCTACACCTGCTACACGATCGATAAAAGAAGGACGAAAGTCAAAAGATCCGACTTGAATCTTTTTAATAGGTTCAAATCAATCAAGGTTCTTAGAAACAGCTCTGATCGTCGTTGACAAGCCAATAATGGCTCACATAATTCGTGTGGCTCGTCTCCAAGCCAAGCATTAGCTGCTTTGGGGTTGGCCCTTGTCAGGTTGTATCGTTGAACCAGAAGTTCAACCTCATATTTCTGGTGTAAATGCACAAATGCCTTACAACCCTTCCGTTCGCTCATTCCCCAAAACAACAAATCGTCTCCGAATTCCCAAGTCTTAGTTTTCCCCCCTTCCTCACTTTTCAACCTGTCAGCTCACCACCACCATTTAAACATCTCCCGGATTATCATTCACGGGTCAATTGATACTGAAATGGCACCACGTCCGCCCAGTCGTCGTCACTAACTGACTTTCTTTAGCGAGATCTTTGAGCTCTGCGGATCTCGCCAATGCCTCAATCCGAACCATCGTCGTCACCACCATCGTCATCTGCTTGTGCCACTCGCATGCTGGTTCTGATACTTACGCAAGCACGACTGGGGATTGCAATATACTGATAGTTGCGGAATAGTTGCAAGCTAGCCTTGATTCAGGCCATCGCCTTACAATCCTATCCCGACATGTCGCGTCCGAGGCTTAGTGGTCTTTGGCATCGACACATTCATTCCATTTTGGTCTAGCTCTGCGTACGGCAAAGCTGTCTATCAGATTTCGAACCCTTGCCACCTGAGAAATAAGGTCTTGGTGCCTCAACACCAAAGTACCACACAACCTTATACGATGAGTCAGGCACCCGCGAGAAACGACCCTTGGCAAGGCCGATCAGTCATCGTGTGCTTCGCCTGCTTCAGGAATTTTCCTTGACCAGCCTGGTTACCTTCCGTCCAATAAGCACTATCTGGAAACAAAGGTCCATGGCCGGAAGTGTCAAAGACTTGTCGCCGGATCACAACGTGACGCAACCTCGAGTCCTTAGGAACTGGGGTCGGACAACTCATATTCAAGAGTGCACGTCACAGAGTTGGACATGGGCAAAACCCTGGCGGATGACCGGATGCCTCCAATAGGCAGAGTTAACTTGACTCCAGAGACCGTGAATGAGGTCACGAGATCCCTTCGGAATGCATCTTCAGCTTACCTTGTGGGTGTGGCTCGTACTGCCTTATATCCAACTGTACGCCGTCTTCGAGTGAAGGTCAGGCAAGGCAACGAATCCCATCGTCGAAGCAGCACATGCGAATATGTACTTCTGTGTTGTTAGTACATATTCGCGTCGCAGCCTTGTACCCTTCCCCACGCCTCCCTAATGCGCCGCCACTAAGGAGGCACGGTCGTGAGTCACGATTCACACGCTTCCGAGCCCAAGGCCAAGGACTTACTATGGGACTTGCCTTATCGAGTCACCCGTTGTCTGCCTGGAGCCCAGTCGAATACTAATAGAGTCGCCTTCGCAATGACTCTAATGCTTGACGATCGGAACAATCGGCGCCACAATACTTGCTTTTGCTAAGCCACGCATACGCGATGTCACGTGTATACCTTGACTAATCCACCTTCGTCAGCCATTTCCTTGACTCAGCTCCACCCATTCTTCCGTAGCCTTCCGATTTTCACAGCCAGATTTTTCAGGCCTCCAACCTTTGAGCTTCATTCACCATCACCAACACGGCCAAGCACTCATCGGCATAACGATATACCATTACGCTCGACTTCTGCCTTTCAACCCGAACCAAAATACCCCCTATATATCGCCAGTCTCGCCCCGACCTTTAATTCACGCGATTGTCATTTTCAACCTCCCGCGATCGCGATTTCTGCGTCACCTCGAACAGTCGCAAAGCGATATAAGCTATTCACAGACACCATGAGTGTCGCATACGAACCTCGAAGTTTCATCCACGATGGCGGCTATCCACCCATCGGTGACGACCACGATCATACCGACCAGCGATTTACCGACAACGATGTAGCCGAGCAACTGAGCCATTACACGACAGAGGCGGCGATGCTTCCGGATTCTACAGGTGTTCTTGGAGACGACCGAGGGATGATGCCAGAGGATGCTGCTGCTGTTCAAGAGGCGACTCGACTCGACTTGGGGCATCCCACGTTCCCTTCTCCAATCGAGGCTGCCATGCAAGCTCCTACACTCGACCCTCTACCTGACGAGAAGGACCTTTCTCCGAGCATCGGCTCTCCTCCCTCTTCTCGGATCAAGCCCATTCCAAAACCCGAGAGAGACGTTGTCAAGGGCGCGGATGGCAAATACCACTGCACACAAGACGACTGCAAAGAGGAGATTCGGATATTTTCGCGCAAGTGCGAATGGAAGTAAGTTATCCCAGTATCGCCACTCTAGTACTACGCTAATTACTTTACAGCAAGCACATGGACAAGCATGAGCGACCTTACCGATGCCCTGCAGACGGATGCGAGAACCTTCCCGGTTTCACATATTCCGGCGGTTTGCTCCGACATGAACGTGAGGTTCACGGCAAACATGGAGGACCTAAGAACACAGTCAACTGCCCTCATCCGAACTGCAAGCGACATACGGGTAAGGGATTTTCAAGACAAGAGAATCTGAACGAACATCTTCGCCGCGTACACACCAATTTGGATGGAACCACGCCTCCAGCCGACACTGCTCAATCTCCTGATGATAACGACAGCGAGAAAGCGGGCATGAAGCGCAAGCGTCGCTCCAGTGGACAGGCTACCGAGGAGCTTACAGAGCTCCGAGAGGAAATCAAGCGGGTTCGAGAGGAGAATGAGAAACTCAAGGCCGATATGGACCAGCAGTCGCAACATTCCCTCGCCATGATGGCTCAAATCGCAGAATTGCAGGACGCTCTACGACATGGTCTCGGACAGCATGGTTTGGGAGCTCCGACAGCGCAGATGATTTAGGAATAACTCCCGGATGTTTCGAGCTTCGACGAGTACCAACTTCAGCTCTCAGATCAACCTGACGATATTTCATGACGGATACCTTTCACGCAAGGCGTACAACGGATAGACTCCTTTTTCTCCTCTCACGAATCCTCTCCAATTGAGAAGAACCCCCCTTTCTCCTTTTGCAGCTAATACACACTCCGCTCGGCGTTCGGCTCTACACGGGCACGATTTGTTTCAAAGATGAGAAGTCATTTATCTTTATTGCTCAGTCCTCTTTTTTTGTTTTGTTTTATTATTGCCAGTTTTGGCACGGCGTTTATTCCAAGGTTCCGGAAGAGATGATATCCCCCTTCTATTTGAGACATGCAAATGTGCACACGCAAACTCCCACGACGAATGAAAAAGAATGGCAGATGGACTAGGAGCTGTGAAATGGATCGCGTATACCAGGAAGCATGCATGAAAAATGAACCGATGGTGGACTACGTGGTTTTTTTTTCTTTTCAAGTTCGTTGTTCCTGTAAGACCTGTAATATATACTTAGACGGATGCTTTGTGCATCCATTCTTTTCTCCTCACAATTCAAGCGATCAGCGCTTTTGAGCTTCAAGCTCGCCATTCTCCCGCATCTGATAATAGTCTTTGGCCGTGCTCGTAATGCTGACTCTTGTCTTCGGAAAGCTCGGTTCAGTGGCAAAGACACGACGTATGGCCTTTCGTAAGCCCATATCATTGAGGCTCAGCATGTCTGCCGTTTTGAACCCAAGTTCATGCACTATGTACCTATTCCCCATGAATGCTACCTTATCCCACAATATACACGGTTCCCAAGTCTCTCTCTCTCTTTCGAAATAGGGATTCGAACTAGAATCCCATCAAGCAGCTCCGCTCGCTCGCTCATATATACACATGCATGCCACTATGCCCCGAAACCGAATTGGTACAAGGTAAACTTGTTTCATGCTAGACTCGTCATCTTCCGCCGACACACTCCGCACCTACACCCCTTGCTCGTTGTTTAGACGGCCTGCACGTAACTCGCAGGCACACTTCCCGTGACGCCAGCCTTCTCGACTTCAACCCAGCCATCACCCGGGTCATCCTGCACAAGGACGAAGCGTTCGCCTTCGACCATGGAGTGCTCTGCGTCGCCTTGCGCCGCGTACTCGTACAGCGCCTCTACGTAGCGGAGCTTCTTTGCGCCGCGCTTGGGTGCCACCGCGGGGCCTTTCTTCTTTGTGGATGGTGCTAGAGAGGATGTCGTTGAGGTGGAGTAGGTGGATGATGGTCTGGCGGAGGGCGCGGGAGCAGAGGGTGCGGCGGTCACGGTTGTGAACTCGACGTATGATGCTGGGACGAGACCCTCCTTGTAGCCTGCGCGGACCTTGACCCAGCCGGAGCCGTCTACAATAAGTGTTAGACATAGAACATCTACAAAGGATAGGGAATATGCTTACCATCGGGTTCAAGCAGCACCACGTCCCGGCCGTCGTGCACTGTTAGTTCGCCATCACTACTAGCCTCGAATGAATATAACATCTTGCCCTTCTTTTCCTCCTTTTCACTGCCATTCGTTCCGTTGCCCGAATCTGTGATATAAGCTGTTGGTGGGGGCGCCATGATTCTATTCTTGCGCATAGTACCCGACGTCTTGGTTGATGACATGCTTGGTCGTCCTGCATCTGGTGAAGTCTCATCAGTAGGACTGAGCTGCCCGGAGACGGATCCTGACAGAGATGGTCGTGCTGAATGGGAGCTGAGAGAGTTCATAGTATTCGAACGAGTAAGTTCGGGGCCATCCGAGGCATTAGAGTGCACCGATGTCATCGTAGCGCTGGGCTTGAGTAGCTTGTTCGCAGAATCTTGGCGTTCGGCCTTGAGCTTCTTGCGCTCATCCTTGGACTGCTCGCCAGGACAGTCCGGGGGAACCTTCATCTCACACTTACTATGGCATGTGTAGCCACAGTCTCGGCAATCAAAGCCCTTCGCGCTCAATCCCCATATTCTCTCACCACATAGATCGCAGTTGGTGGGTATCTTGAATGTCTGACTCTTGAAGTTGTGGTTCTTAGCACCTAGCGTCACGTCACCCACGACAGATGTAATGGTGGATGTTTCCACCTCGGCCGTCAACCTTTGACGGTCAATTGAATGCAGATCCTCCTGCATTGAAAAGAGAATTCGAACAACCTCAACTTCGTCCTTCTTCTCCCTTCCTTCTCGAACTCGTTGCTTAAGCGCCTTGAGGTTTTCGACTTCTCTTCGCTTCTTATCGACCTCTCTCCGTAGTTCTCCTAATTGCGATTTAGATTTGCCCAGGACATTGCGTAGGAAAACCTTTGCCGTATCGTCCACTATCATAGTACCGTCGTCGTGCCAAACTGGGCTGGCCTCGAAATGCTTGTCGGCAGGTTCGTTGAAAGCTCCGATGTTGTGCTGAATATACATCATGGAGTCGAGATGCGGCAGGTTCCTCAGAATTTCGGTACCTTGATGCTGAACCATGCCGTTGCTCTGTTGCAGCATGGCAGACTCGAGGTTGGTCGCAACGGTCCAGAGGCTGTTGAGCTTTGTCGTTCGAAACTCGCTTAGATCCTGTAGACTATCCATAACCTCGGGTACATATTCGTGATAATATTTCTCCTTCTGCTTGTTGGTAACGTTGATCGCAATAACATAGGTGTTTTTGGCGTTGTTCATCTCGAAAAGCTGTTGCTGGTAGGCACTTTGAGCCTTGGCTTTATCATAATGCGACTCGGTCTTTTTGCGCTTGGCTTCGACTTCTTGACAGACAGCGTCATATTTGCCCTTTGTCTTGCCGAGGGAGGCATATGAAGCCTCACGTTCCTGCTCGAGTTTGGTCGCATATTCGGAATGGCGTTTACGCAGTTCCTCGAAACGACCGCCAAAGAATTTGAGCGGCTCAGCGACCTGGGAAACAAGATTGTTGGCGTATCGGTCGTGTTCGTTGGCTCGAGATTCGAGTGTCGTGAGCTGGGTTGTCCAAGTGGTCAAGGAGGCGCTGCAGTCGTCGCACAGCAATCAGCATACATTCGAGGAGCTACCAAACGAGGAAGTTTAGGGACCATACCTCTCGAGTGAGCCAGGTGTCATGACAGGAGTATCTCCTACACTCAGCTGAGACGTCTTCTTGTTCTTTTTTTCGAAATACTTTTTGGCAAGTGCCGTAAGCTTTGCGCTATATTCCTTTTCGATGGCGGCACGCTCTCGGTAGAATTGCTGGATTTCTTCAAGCCAAGCGATACTATTACCAACCCATACGTTTGCGGGCTTGAAACCATCCTAAGTGAGCTGCGTTAGCCATGCGATTCCTTGTCCAGCGCGGAAGGGTAGCTCCCAATGCAGGCGCCAGTGATCAAACAAGACTGAGAAGCGATTGATTATGAAGAGCAGACTCCCATGGGCCAAAGAGGCAACCGACCTTGAGCTCTGTGCCAAAGGTGGGCATTGCGTCCACCTCAGCCATGATGGGCAAAGTATGTATGTAGTCGTTCTAAGGAGCGGGGGGTAATCGGTCGGCGCGGATAGGACGGAGGCATGTACGAGGTCGCAGAGCCGAGGCCAAGAAAGAGTCGAGAGTGAAGGGCCTTGTAAAAGGCAGAGGCGCGGAATTGAAGATATTGGTAATGTTGAGGTTATAAAATGGTAGCGACCACTTAAGATGGCGGGGGAATGATGAGGCGCAGCTTAGGTGAGGTGCCCTGATACATTCTACAGTAGAAAGGGCCGCGCAACCGAATGAAGTAGGTGGTGAGTTTAGGCTTTAGTGCCCCTAAGTTGCAGGATGCAGGCAGCCTAAAACCCCGCCAATCAAGGATCCAATGCGCCGGGCCCAGCTTCTGTACAGACGAGACCGTTGGAGATTTCAACCATCCATGAGGACTTTAGGCTTTTTAGAAAGCTTGCCGATTTCCGGTCTCAGCCGCATGGCACTTTGTCAGAGTAGCATTCATGTAGGTCCCTGACATTGATATCACTGCAAAATGTTTTAGAGGTTATTAGGAGCATGTATAATGACGATATGTCAATACCAGGGGTATTTGACAGTTGGGCGTCAACAGTCGCAGGTAAACAGGATAAAAGAGTTCTCAACTGGCCTAATGATACTGTAAATAGGTTTGTAATCTACTATGCCGCAGAACCAAGAGACATAGCAAATCAAGGATCAGTTTCAGGGGCTACCAAGACAGCCAGGGTCCTCCAGAAAGGCATGCGTACGCTCGTGTGCTTTGATATAGATGTATTTCGGTGGATGCCATCTCCAAGGCAACGTATCGTCCAAGCTCTCTCTGGCCTCCGCTGTCAATGGAAGAAACCCCGACGTCCCCCGTAACTAAGCCCGTAAACTACCTGATAACCCACTTCATAGTGGACGTAGTTCGGCGGGTGGTCGGCTCGGGTGGAAGCCGAATCACCCCCGGACGGGGCCAAGGAGCACGTCATGTCTGCTACAATATTCCCCTATCGCGAGCTATGCAAAGTTAGACCACTATCGAGGACCGTTGTCTCGGGACTTGAACTAGCTCAACTCTACTTCTTCATCATCCATTGTCTGGACAGACATTGCCCTAATTCTTGTATTAGTACCTCAAACGGTTTACTTGCCAAGACCCAGCAGCTCCATCTTCCTGACCTCACCTCATCACCATCAACATCATCCAATATGGCGCTCACTCTCCAAACCGCCATTGACAAGAGCAATCCGCTCGCAGAGGCCGTCATCGTGCCCTCCAAGCCCAAAGCTCTCACCGTCAGCTATTCTAACCTCCAGTCCGATGTGGCCGCCTTCCAGCACAAGCTCGCCGATCTCGGCATCTCAAAGGCTGCCCCCGTGTCCATCGCCCTCGTCAACTCATACGAGTTCATCGTCTCCTTCCTCGCCGCTTCCTGGCAGCGCGGCATTGCTGCGCCTCTCAACCCTGCCTACAAGCAGGATGAGTTTGAGTTTTATATCGAGGATGTCAAGAGCGCTATCGTCCTCGTTCCCAAGGGTGCTTGGGCTGCTAGTGCTCCTAGCGTAAAGGCTGCCAAGAAGTTTAACGCTGCTGTCGCTGAGTGCTATTGGGATGCTTCCAAGGGCGAGGTTGCTCTCGATGTCAAGGAGTATGGTCTTTTGAAGGGCAAGAAGGAGAAGGTTCTCACAGCTGAGCCTGATGATGTTGCTCTTATCCTTCACACCAGGTTAGTCTCATCTTATCTGCAAAGCGTTCATGGCTAACAACTCAATAGCGGAACTACCTCACGACCCAAGGTGGTAAGTATATAATCATGATACTTAGTGATATTCTCTTTTACTCACAGACTTAGGTGCCTCTCACTCACCGCAACCTTACCCGAACTATGAGTACGTTATAGAACACCTCATCTCACTTACCTTAACTAACCTCATCGCAGACAACATCAAGCAGACATATCAACTCACCTCCAAGGACCGAACCATGCTAGTCATGCCTCTGTTCCACGTCCACGGTCTACTTTGTGGTCTTCTAGCTCCCCTTTTCACCGGCGGCTCCATGGTCGTTCCCACCAAGTTCTCTGCTTCTGAGTTCTGGACCGACTTTAACACTCACAAGGCCAACTGGTACACGGCCGTTCCCACGATCCACCAGATCCTGCTTAAGAATCCTCCCCCGAGCCCCAAGCCCAGCATTCGCTTCATCCGATCCTGCTCCAGTCCTCTGTCGCCTACCGTTTTCCAGCAGCTCGAGGAGACGTACGACGCCCCCGTCCTTGAGGCCTACGCCATGACCGAGGCTGCGCATCAGATGACATCTAACCCCCTTCCTCCTGCCAAGAGAAAGGCAGGAACCGTAGGTATCGGCCAGGGTGTCGAGGTCAGAATTCTCAACGAGCAGGGTGAGGAGGTGTCCCAGGGTTCTGAGGGTGAGATCTGCATCATTGGCGAGAACGTCACCAAGGGATACCTCAACAACCCCTCCGCCAACGAGTCCTCCTACCATAAGAACGGCTTCTTCCGAACAGGTGACCAGGGCAAGAAGGACGAGGATGGCTACATTATCATCACTGGCCGCATCAAGGAGCTCATCAACAAGGGCGGAGAGAAGATCAGCCCTATTGAGCTGGATAACGTCCTGACCCGCCATCCCAAGATCGGCGAGGCCGTTAGCTTTGCCATTCCTGACGAAGTGTATGGCCAGGACATTGGCGTTGCCGTTGTCCTCAAGAACGGTGAGGAGTTGACGGCTGCGGACCTCAAGGCCTGGGTCGAGGAGCGCTCTGCCAAGTTCAAGGTGCCCAAGAAGGTAAGTCTAATTCGAGTTTTTCAAACCTCACGACCTCTAGTCGCTAACATTTATCAAGGTTTACTTTACCGATGTGATGCCCAAGACGGCGACTGGCAAGATCCAGAGGAGAATCGTGGCCGAGACCATGATGAAGGCCCCCAAGGCCAAGCTGTAAAGGCGGCAATGATTCACATTCGCATAATTACAAGTTAGAAAGCTACAGGATACAGGTAGACGCATATTAAAGTCAAATAGATGTTGGTTCAAATATTGATAGAGCATCGCTAAAGTTGCTCCTAAAAATCCATTTATCCCACGCTGTCTAGCATGCGTTTCATTTCCTTAATCATGACCGGGACCACAAATGCGACCCCCACAATAGGCAGGTTTCCCCTCGTTTTATGTTCCCATTTCCCGCAAATCTCATGCTGGTAGATTACTCCGCATTAATCGCATGTCGTTTAACCACCCTCTATCCTGGTATTCTTAATCGTAGTGACCATCGTGGTCCTCCAGCTCAATCACATCATCATCGTCATTGATATAGAGACGGCTGTCGTTCCTCTTCAGACCAGGCTTCTCAGCGACACCAGTCGCATGCGCCTTGCGGTTTGTCACGGTGTGACGCTCAACCCAGGCTGTGGTACCGTCAGCTGCCTCCCAGCGGAGAGGCTCCTTGTTGAGCGAGGGCTGCTGGTCCTTGGCGTCCGAATTGGCAGCAGCTGTGGCGGGCTTGACTGTCGCAGGGTCGGCGCCGGCCTCTTGGACTTGGTGCAGCAGCGCGGCGTTGGCGTCTTGAAGGTCGAGAAAGACGGAAGTGATTGTGACTGTGGACTCGGTGTCGCGGTGAAGGAGGATGAAGACTGAGGGGGCCATGATGGCGTGGTTTTGCGAGGTGTGGGAGGGAGGGAGGTAGTTGGTGTCAATGAAGGGCATAGATATAATATATGCAGGTATTGAGTGGTTGTGTGTGTTCTTGTTTGTTCAGTACAGATGATGAGAATGGTTGAGAAAGGTGAGAGGGTGAATCCGAGACATTATATCACATCCAATCTATGGATACAAGACCTCCACTAACACAATCCAATCGCCAGCTGACCCGTGCCCGTCAATCTACAGTACAGTACCGTAGCCCTGCCCGCATCTAACTTAAGCAGCTCCAAGGTCGAGATCCCACCCTGCCGCCCCCCGCCAACAATTGCGCGGTTTCTGGGTTGTCATAAGTGGTGTGACTACTCATGAGGCGAGGATTGACCAGGATTAGCAAGCAGTACATACTTGCAATTGCTCTGGGAATTTGCGTATTCTCTCAGTCACTCCGGTCCGGCCGAGCTTTTGTTCTCGAGACCCAACTTCTCTCCCCGTGGGGCTCGTTAATTTTTGTGACTGGGGGCAAAAAGCACGGAGAAGCAACGCCGATGCTTGTTTCTCTTCGGAGCTGAAGCGGAGCACGCCCGGCTTTTACAACTCCGGGGCGTCCGGCGGTCCCCGATTAAAACCAAGTTATGATGTAAGTTTTGGACCCATGATGAGAAGAATTTCTCTACAAGAAACCCGAGCAATGGAGAAGGTCTTATTGCCGTCTAAAACATCACTGTTTTTTACACCCCAGATACTGTAACCCCAGAAATCTATCATGGCACCATCGGCTGGGGCAGACCTATCACTAGCATATCGCATAGCATGATGACATACGATACAATTGCCCGGCGCAGAAATTCGGCATGGGCCCTTGGGTAGCGCTTGGGCCAGACGACGACGCGTGAGTCCATCGCAGTGACGTCTTTTTCTACGTTCTCTGTAGTCGGGGAGTTTAAGAGCCTCGGGAACAAGATGTTGTTGGTCGCCGGGGTTCCCGATGGCGATGGTGAATGACTTGCTTTGAAACATGGTCTTGTCGTTGGTCAGGGGTCCAAGCTATGTTTTTCGCTCGCTTAGCAGAGCTACCCATGGAAGCAATACATCATTTGACCTCATTGCTTGCCTGCGGCAGGGCTTCAGCTTTGACGTCGCATATCTTTATCCTCCGTACATCGGCGTTTGCGTCTTTCTTCGGTGACTCAATCTTGTTCACGGGAACTGAGCCATGAGACCTCATACCCTAGGTGGAAAAACATGGATGTTTTGAAGTATCGGTGGGGGAGTGCTTTGAACTTGAGTGTGATTTACAAGGGCAGAGATGGTGGCGGCTTGTCATGACAGCCCATCATGGCTTGAACCTTGGTAATCAACACGAAGCTTTAGCATATTTCCACACAGGGCGAATTCTCAGCCATGGAGGAGTTCAAGTCATTCACGGGCATGAGTTCTTGGAAGAAGCTGGGAATAGGGACCTATGTCCATCCTGAACATTGCCTGACTCGTAGCTGAGTAGTAGAAGAAAAGCACAATTGCTCGCCCGGGTTATGTACAACTATTGGTTCACGTATAAGTGCAAGAAATAGTATCATGACTAGTACTGGTCCTATCTCTCGTCGGCATACACAAGTCTGATAGGCGTTGGATCTATCATGGCATCTCATTCTTCACCCCTCACTACAGTTAAGCTCCCACAGCTATAGCTGATGTATATCCAAATTCGTCATATTGATTGCCGAGTATATAACTGACATTTAACAGTCAAGTAACAAATATTTCGTGGACCAATTCTGGTCCTTACTCAACGCTATCTCCTGCATAAGGCGCACTCTTGTCAACCACGACGCCCTTCAAATCAACTACCCCACCCAGTTGGTAACGCAACCACCACCCCGCAACTCGGCGTACATAAACACAACGACTAAGCACCAAATTCAACAATGTCATCCCGTCTCGCCTTCTCACTTTCAAGATCTAAAATCTCACCTCGTTTCACCTTCACCACAATCCGAACAATGGCTTCTTCTTCAGTCACAGTCCCGCCCGGAAAGTACGAGTTCCTCGTCGTTGTCCACGACAAGCCCAACGTTCTTGAGAAGCGTCTCGAAGTCCGAGGGTGAGTGATCGACCTTCTCATGATGAAAAATGAGCTTACTTGTATCTTCAGCACTCACTTCAAGAATATGATCCCCAACGTTGAGAATGGAAGCTGGAAGATGGGAGGTGTGTAGTCTCGCCCAGATTATCTTTATGAGTAGAACCGAGAGCTAATATCGTGCCAAGGTGCCATTCTCAACAGCGTCCCCAAGGACGATAGCCCGAGCAGTCTCGATTTTGCAGGCAGCACCCTCGTGTGCATTGCAGAATCGGTGGAAGAGGTACGGGAGCAACTAAACAAGGATATCTATGCTACGTCGGGTGTCTGGGACATGGACAAGGTAAGCAAGCATGGTTGTACTCACCCAGACACGTTTCTCACTGATGTGATGTATAGGTCCAGATTTATCCCTTCAAGGCTGCCTTCAGATCGAACTAGTATCTTGAACTCACTTCTGCACTCAAACTAGTCGGTTCAAAGCAAATCACCAGGTTGATAACATATCTGCTAGCTGCACTGCATACCCTCGTGATGTCCCTGCTTCCCATCCTCCCATTACTGGAAATACGAATTCTTCGAATAATACATCCTGTCCCCTGCTTGTACCAGAATCTCATCCCAGAATTCCTGCAAACAAGTCTCATTAGCAGCTCAAAAGCGAGCCCAAACGGCCACCAAACACCACGAGATAGAGCTATCCATCCTATAAAATTCCATTTCGAGTAAGAATAAACGCCATCGTACACCGACAGTCCCACAATCAGGGTCCCTTTCTCTGATATTGGTGGCAGCCTACCTCTACCAGTTATCTTATCTTAGGACTCGTTGCCGTTCGTACCGCTCTCGGCTGCCTCTTCAGCTGCCACCCTCAGCTCGTAGTTGAGATCAAAACATTCAGCCAATAGCTCGGTAACACTGCCTTGTCCTTCGGGAATGTCGCCGTTGACCACAAACTTGCCGTCAACTTTCATGTTGTCGAGGGAGTTGAGCTATTCCTTGTTAGAACAATATAACCAATTATGCATGAAGAACATTCACATACCTTCATGCTGTAGGGGTAAAGCTCCCGCACCGAGGAGACACCACCATTCTTCTGGACCTCAATGAGGCAGCGCTTCAGCGTCTGCAGTTGGTTGTAAACGGGCAGCAGAGCTTCAGAGACTGGCTCAGACGCCAGCATAAACGAGTAGATGTAGGCATACGACCGTCGAATCAGGTATAGCAAAGTCCGCTGAGTCCAAAGGTCGGCTGGTCGCCCTCTCTCGTCTGTCCAGTTTCCATTCTCGCGACTCTCGTCAATCCTGTCAAGCTGCCGTTGGAAATCGTACAAGTCTGTCTCACGAAGCGACCACGCTTGTGTTAGGGAGAGCTTCTCGAGGTCGTTACGAATGTGGATCAAGGCATCGTAAATTGGCCTCCATTGGTCGGCTACCTCTCCTTGCCTTCAAATTGTCAGCACGCTATCGAGCAAATAGGGTATGCATCTTACCGTTCGAGAACCACGTCCGACCAGCGGACACAGCGATTGTACAGGTCTCGCACCTCTTCACCTCCCTCCTCCAGAGCTCCATCCTCTGCGGTAAATGTGCCGCCGTTGTGCTTCTCACCGATGTCCAGGATCTGGTTCCGTAGCTTCTTAACCTCGGACGTGGAGAACTAGCCGCTGTCAGTCTTATCGTATCACATGTCATACCATGCTTGCATACCTTGGACTTAGTGTTGGCCAGTGAGATTGATCGCAAGATCGAAATTAGCTTCTCGTGAGCCTCCAGCAAATAGTCTGGTAAATGCTCCAATCTCTTCTGAAGTTTTGATAGGGTTGTGTTGCAGAGCGCAACGCGGTTCTCAAGCAGGGTGAGCATGTATGGGGGATGTCGCTTGTCGGGGGATGGATCGTTGGCAGCATCATGGATGCTCTTGGATAGGTCCTCGAGTGTCGATTTAATACTTCCAAGATCCTTAGCAGAGTAGAGTTCGGCTTCGACTAGATGATCGAGTAGTCGTTTGACGGTCGAGGTCATAGCGTAGGTGGCAGGTGCCTCGTTGTTTCGTCCGATTGTGAGGTAGAACAGGGAAAGCAGTTGGAAACAGCTCTCCAAGACCTTATCCACTGCAGGAAATAACATTAGTATCTTGGTGTTTGATTGCGCTCACGAAGACCATACATCTGTTCTCCTCCTTGTCGCCTGTCTCGTCGCGCACGACAGTCAGATCCTTGACCTGATCCATCGTCTCATCGAACAAAGGCATGACGTCCTGGGTTCGAATGTAGTTTGTGCGATCCTGCTTGAGAAGCAGTAGATGGTCCCGGACCAGCTGTAGCTTCTCGAGAATAGCTCGTTCCCGGGGGTCGCGCGGCATTGGGATTGCTGGAGTATCCATGTTGGTAGCTATCGATTCCGAGCTCGCTATTCGTATACAGTGGTAGCTTTGTGCGAATAGTAAGAACGTAAGTTTCTATAATTTATCGATATCTGACTTGATTCGTTGTGTATGTTTTGCGCAACTTCTCCGAGGCTCCGAGGAGTGACGAAAGTCGATGGGTGGCGGCGGGGCCAGAGATCCAGGGAAGTTGAGTTGGCCGTCGGTGGGGAGATGGTGACGGACTCAAAGTAAAGTCGCAATAGCTTGATTCGTCAGAAACAAGTGAGAGAGAAAGAAGATAAATTTGGACAGCGAAAGGTAAAATCGACAGCTTGAATACGAAAGGGTTGATGATGAAGTTGGGTAGTCGCAGATCATGCAGAAAAGCAATTACGACGTTTCAGCTGGAGTCGTTGGTCGTTGACCAAGTATGTTGTCACTTAAAGAAATGGAAGCCCGGACCCCGACCCCCTCCATGCACTTCACCTGCCGTACGCGGCAGGCCTACGGCACTGAGCCCGACATCATCACAGCAATGGTTAAGGTAATAGTGGGGGCTCCCTCCAAGCCAGATCCAGCCTGAGGTGGGGTAAAAGCGCTGCAACTCGCAAGGCATCCTTGGAGGCAGCTCTCATTGGTTCGTTAGCTGTCAGCCAATCACAAGCCCCGACCTCGCGCACAGCACCCACGGAACTCGGATAATCTATTGAGCCTCCACTTTTAGGTCTTGAAAGCCCTCCAACCCATTGACCAGGGTAATTATGTGCTAACCTTCGATATTCGACTTCAAACCACAAACGATCTCGACTTGTGACGACTATCCAACCTCCCATCCGCACGTCAAAACCATTCACAATGTCTCACGCC
Organism: Fusarium sarcochroum; assembly: GCA_013266185.1. Lineage (NCBI taxonomy): Eukaryota > Fungi > Ascomycota > Sordariomycetes > Hypocreales > Nectriaceae > Fusarium > Fusarium sarcochroum. Next base: position 99,540 of record JABEXW010000096.1, on the reverse strand, counting down.
GAGCTCGCTTCGTCCTACGCGGCCCTGATCCTCGCCGACGACGGTGTTGAGATCACCGTACGTTAATCCCTTGCGCCGTCAATTTTCGCGATGCCCCGCGGTTTCGAATTTGTGTGCGGAACTCAAGGCTAACCCATCATCGCGACTTCACAGGCCGACAAGCTCCAGACCCTCATCAAGGCCGCTAAGGTCGAGGAGGTTGAGCCCATCTGGACCTCCATCTTCGCCAAGGTACGAACCGATATTCCCCGCGATCTTTACGCCATCCTCTGGACTTCGATTTTCTGACGGAATTTTGTGTATAGGCTCTCGAGGGCAAGGATGTCAAGGACCTTCTCGTGAACGTCGGCTCCGGTGGCGGTGGTGCCCCTGCCGCCGGTGGTGCCGCCGCTGCTGGTGGTGCCGCTGAGGAGGCTCCCGCTGAGGAGGCCGAGGAGGGTACGTTGACCTACGAGCTACGATTATGCGCAGATTGCTGACAACCACTACAGAGAAGGAGGAGTCTGACGAGGACATGGGCTTCGGTCTCTTCGACTAAGAAGTTACGCCGCTACGACTGTTTCCTTGTTCTTTGTACTTCGACTGCATGGCTTCGGGGATTCCAAACGATCGATCATACAGGATGGAGAGTGGGCATTATATCCTGCGCCCTGGACAGAGTAGCTTCTTTCATACGACGCTATGATGAACGCACTCACGGAGTTAACGCGGAGGGAGAATTGGTCAATTCAACGGCTCTGATAAAAAAAAGTCCCGCCATGGGTGGTTTGAGTTCAACATGGGTTTCTTCAAAGCGTGAATATGTCGCAACAGTGATCGTGATCGTGAAAAGTATGGAGTCATGCTCCTGCCATTCAATTCTTCTCTACTTAAAGGACTATTCCCCTGTAGTACCCCAGTTCTTGCTTCCCCAACCAACGCCGCGCCATGCATATCGTTCTACGTCTACATTACTCCAGATCTATTTGACGATCAGAACCGATGACGGAACCAGCCCCGCCTCCTTTAGAGTCTTGGAGAAATCCACATCACCCTGGAAAGTCTTTCTCGGGAACGTAGTTGTAAAGCTCGAGACGGCGTTCCCTGTCTCGCTCTGTAGCTGCTGCGCCAACTCAAACAGAGTAGTCTCGGCGGGCAGTGTCTTGGTGATGTTACCATCGTCTGTTTGCAATCGAAGTCGAGCCTCGTTGTGATTGGCCTTGGGCTTCGATGCAGCAGCAACGGCGGCGGCACCGCCGGCAGCAGGAGTAGCAGCTTCAGCCTGAGGAGCTCGTCCCTCGCGGGCGGCCTTGGCCTCCTCTGCCTTTCGACGACGCTCAGCTTTGTCGGCTTCGATCTTGGCCCTGATACGCTTCTTGGCCTCCTGATCATCGAGCTTCTCCTGTCGCTTCTTGGCGGCTTCCTTGATCTGTTCCTTGCGGGCCAGCTCCTCCTTGGCCTCTTGGCTCTCCTTGGTAGACTTTTGACGGATTTGCTACATGATATTAGGTTGAATCAAACATATTAGCGGACAGAGCATGTTACCTCATTGCGTTTATGGTCTTCCTTATCCTTGACGGACTGAACGGCTTTCTTGGCCTGGAGCCGCTCGCGGAGCTCGTCAAGCTTGGCCTTCTTCTCGTCTGCGGTCAGGGGAGCAATCTCCTCTGTTGACTCAGAGAAATCAGTGTGCTCGCTAGAAGCCCAATTAGCAGATTGTTCGTAGATGAGTTGCTGTATGTGGTGGACTCACGTCTTGGTCGCGTGATAGGTAGCCAAATCATGGTTTCTGAACCGCTTGCCACATTCATTGCAAATCAGAGATTTAGCTGTGCCCGACTCGATTTCAGCGATCTTGGCTTCCGTGTCATCGTCTTCATCCTCTTCCTTGGCAGCGGCAGCAGCCTTGATCTCATCCAGAGGCTTGTCCTGGTTATCCTCAAGCCACTGAAGGGCACCCTGCACTACTAAAGTCAGCTTGGAATGGGAGCCATGAGGTGATCCAGCTTACAGCCGCCAGTCTTCTTGACAGCAATCTCAGAACGCTCCTTGTCGAAGCCCATGTCGAGCAGAGTATCAAGATCGGAAGGCATATTGGCGGTGATGTTAGGTTGTACGGTTATCAGTGGTGGGGTTAAATGAGGGGCAACGTGGTGAACTCGGCTGGATGAACGGGAGGAAGAAGAAGAGAGAAGACTTGGTCAAATAAATAGTCTAGAGGTGAAGAACAAAATATGGTCTCTTGTTAGGTAGGTGTGAGTGAATTGAGGTTACTTAAGCTTTCACTTACCCAGCTTTGATCTTGGTGAAGGCGGAAGCTTAGGTAAACGTCATTCAAGCCGCTGCCTCAGTGACGTGCTGTTTGGCCGGGTTTACTACGGTTAAGCAGGGGGTGCAATCATGGCTCCTCCAACATTCAATTCCTCCACACAATCATGCTTGCTTAGTATATACGGGCTGCATTGATTGATTATGAAACTCATTTTATCACATCGAGGTAGTAGTATTTGGCACCCATCAAGTTTGATTACACGCACCTCTCATACGCGAGCTCACAACTTTAACTCGCATGGTCCTACAGTTTTACTCTAACTGGCTTGGGCAGACCTCACAAAACTAATACTGGAAATGCTGTAGATAAACGGAGTATAGTCGAAGGTAGAAAAGGGGGTTTTCCATGTTGGGCTCTGCTCGTTTAGTGAGGTTTGCTTAGCACACAGATTTGAGCTAATAAAGACTGAGAGCTTGTCTTAGCATAGATGAATGGACATTAACAAGCTCCGAGAAAGTATACAAAGAACAAGGTCACAAAACATGCATTCACGTTGTGTACTAGACACAGCATTTACCAATCTAAACCATTATTATCATTAAGTGGGTTTGGTATCTAACCCGGGGTATCATCATAAGCTCATACTGTCTATGTCTAACATTGAATGTTGCACCAATCCTTGATCCTTCTCAGATCAACTTGTCTGTTACTCTCAGTTCCAGACAATCGGCCAGTTGCCGTGCTTTCGGGCATAGCTTTCCTCGAGGCGCTTCAGAACCTCTCGCGATACATCTTGGTGATACTTCTGACACCAATCGTAAACCTCTTGGGCGATGACATAGTCTTGACCAGTCAAGCTCAGGTATCGGTGGAGATACACAACTGCATCGTCCATGTCGTAGGATCGGTCGATGTCGCAAAGACGGTTGAGCTTGCTGCACAGCGCAAACGACCAGGGAGCAGCATACACCCTCAAACCACCGTTGGTTCCTCGGTGCTCAAAGATAACCTCATTCTGCTTCTGAGCTTCTTGTACGAGGGCAGTCTGGGCACTTCTGAGCATGAAGAGTTGCATCGAGTTGGTGAACCAGCTATCGCCGAGTTTCCCTTGGGCTTTACTGTTGGCGAAGCTAGCAGCGTTGCTTAGAGTGGCGTTGTCTTTTGAGGCAGGGTCGTTGACCAGGAACTCGACGTCGTGTGTTGACTCCCTTGAACGAAGGTAGACTGTGTTGACGGCGCCGTCGACTGCCACACAGTCTATGCTTACGCCGCACTCATTCAGGTACTCGGCCATCTGTTGGAAAGCATCGATGATTTGCTGCCGGCTTAGTTCATCGGGATGGTCTTGAAAGATAGAAGAGGGCACCATGATGGAACCAGCAGAATGACTTGAGAGTGTGACAGGGCGGATGGGTCGAGACTCCATCTCCAGAACGTGGCGAGAGTTGTTGCAGCCCATGGTGAAAGTGAGATGGTGGTAAGCGTTGTAGGTGATTGAATAATGTATTCGTGGGCTTAAGGCAGAGTAATATACACCAGGATAGACGAATGATCTAGATGGATATCGTATAAAGAATTGATCTAACTGAGATTTGGGCCACCTGACCAAGGGATACGATCGTATAAATACCAAAGTAGGCCGATTCACCAAACAGCCCTACCTGGTCCTGTTCACCAAATGGTTGCACACACATTCTTTTGTTCAGCGCCCTAGGCGGTTATTCTGGAACACTCAGCCGCAGGATTCCACCAGGACTACTCTAAGCTGTAACGTAGGAGTAGAGAAAATGGAGAAGCCGCGGTGGCACCGCCTCGTGTCGATCAAATACGAGGGTCCAACCCGCAAAAGGCGTTCTTTGAGCCTAGCTGTCCACCTTTTTGCTCAAGTCCATAGGACTACGGTAGGCTGAGCGTGACCTATCCGTAACATCGGAATTCCATGTCTAGGATATTTTTAGACGTCCTACTGCATCAATAGTCCTAGATCAACTATGTCGAGCATTTAGTTAATAAGTGGTCATGATATTCAGTCAAGTCACTCATCGCGCCAACCGCCAAGAGTCTCATGTCTTTTTTCTCTCTCTCTCATGTTCTCGTTGAGCTTTGCTTGGTGGATGGAATGTTTAACCCAACTTTCCATGTGAACTACCTTACTGCCCACAAATGCCATACAGATTTCGATCTGACCACATTCCCAGTGTTGTCCTGAAGCAGCAAACTGCAGGCATGAGTTTCACGACTTCGATTTTTTTCAACTCATTAGTCGTACTACCTAAACGAGATGCAACGTTTGAGAACATTCAGCAAAGTTCAATTGGCTCCAAAGCAAAGCGGTCAAAAAAGGATTCGCAGAACATCAATTTCTGAACATGCATAATTATTACCCTGGAGTTCAACATGCGAACTCACCTCTCTCATCCAGGCGTCCCTTATCATCCCAATTGCGAACAGCATCATTGCTCTTTACGAACCCCTTTAACTCCATATTCATCTTCTCTCATTCTTATCCCGCTAAGCACTTCACAGACAGTTTTCTATTCTCCCTTTAGCTAACATTTATATTGCCATACCCTTTATTTCCGTAAGTTAATGTCTTTCATCGGTAGGATCGATATATTCACAGTACAAATCAATCCAAGCATGTGCTAGCTAGCGGTAGTTGGGCGGCAGGTGGTCTAGCAAACAATCAAGACTCCGCTGAACTTTAGGTAAGAGGTGATGAAATAGATTTGGTTAATTATTAGCCTAAAGTATGGCCTATTTATTGTAGCATCTTGTCCTAAAGTTAGGTAAATATCCCGATTATTCATTAAAGGTTGAGAGTTTGGACGATCATTGCCACAGAATGAGAGATCCTGGATGTTTGGGCTAACGCAGTTGCCAAGCCTCAAGATGACGGCGATCACTCAATACTGCGCAGGCTGTCCCATACCATGATACCCTCGTTTCCCTGATTTCAAGTTCTCAGTTGCTGCTTATCAATACAACATGTGCATATCGTGGGCCCGGCCCCCAGGCAACCTAGGAACCTTTTTTTGTGGGCAATAATGGGCACGAAAGCAACAAAGTGGATAACTCATGTAGGCCACCTATGAAGTAAACATTAAGAGACTGACCTCAAGAATGACGTTGGAATAAGAATGTGTAGGTGGCTTGATGTATCGAGGAATGGATAAGATTCAATGAGATCCAAAATGGACGGGATGGATTATTAAGGTAGCGGAAGTTAACAGCACAGTCCCCTGATGGCTCGTGCTCTTGCGCCCTGTAGCAACCACCTGAAGCTGATCCGACTCAACTGGGAATAGGGCGAGACGCAACTCAGCAGAAGCAATTACGTCGTGGGCGAGTCCGACACCAACGCCATCTGCCTTCTTTCCCATTCACCTCATTCAACACACCACCTCCACTCTAACCAATATTCATTTCCTTGCCAATTTTCTCCCCCTTCTCACGCGACCGAATCTTAGGGACAATATCGATTCTGCGCAACCCAGTATTGCCATCGTCCAGACAATAATCTAATCTACTCCAACTTTGCCCCCTGTTCATCACCAACATCCATAGCTGCCGTTGCCACGTTTCCACTTGGTTACCGCCGCATCATCACCAGAAGTTATCCCGCGACACCGCAAACGACACTTACAAGTTTTCTAAGACGATAACAATCCAATATGTCGGTCGATATCGAGCCATTTGAGCTTTCCTTTAGGCGTACGTGATCTGCGATGGACGACAGCGGGCCTTTTAAGATTGACATGATTGCCAGGCCCTTTCACCACCGAGGTTTCGCAGACCCTCACCCTCAAGAACCCCAACCCAACCCCTGTTGCCTTTAAGGTAGGCTGATCAGCGATCCTGATGCGACAACTTTGCTAACATACATTCTAGGTCAAGACTACTGCTCCCAAGCAGTATGCCTACCCCTCTCCCTGAACCCCCTCGAATCGCATACCTGACAACTTCTATAGATACTGTGTTCGACCAAATGCAGGCCGTATCGAGGCCGGCCAGAGCTTCGATGTCTCTGGTAAGCTCAATTTTCTGTCTCTTAGGTTGGCGGTCGACTAATAATCACCAAGTTCTTCTCCAGGCTATGAAGCAGGACCCTGCCCCGGACGCTCGATGCCGCGACAAGTTCCTCGTCCAGTCCGCCTCCATTACCGCCGATAAGGAGTTCGCTAGTGTTGCCAACGTGGTATGTACTTGATTATCTTAAACGACTATCCCAAAAGCTTACCAAGACCACCAGCTCGAAACAACGGACAAGACCCATATGGTGGAGCGCAAGATTCGAGTCAACTGGCTACCGGCCGGCTCCGACACTGACCAAGCCGCCAACCGGCCACTGGCTACGCCTAACAAGCAGGCGATCGCTAACGGCGTAAGTTGAAAGACACCAGATTTGGGATTCGGAGACTAATCGCGTGCCCCTTAGGCCAACGACACTCCCGACGTTTCACGCACATATTCTTCCCCTGCCGTTCGAGAAGAGTCGCCTTCCGCCTCGGCGCCACCTCCCTACCATTCTCCCAAGGCACCTTCTATTGACTTCGAGCAGGCCCACTCTGTCCAGGAGGAGCCCGAGGCTAAGAGCACCATTGCCCAGGCCACGACAGCTATCAAGGAGACTGCAGAGGTGACCTATGAGGAGCTCAAGGTTAAGCTTGCCCAGGCCGAACAGCAGCTTGTAGCTCTTAAGGATAGCGGTCTTCGACAGCGCAACGTCAAGACCACGAACGATGACGAAAAGCGACCCCTTGCTCAAACTGCCCAAGCTGTTCAGCAGACCGTCGAGGGTGTACCAGTGCAGATGGCGGCCATCCTCTGCTTGGTCAGCTTCCTGCTCGCCTACTTCTTCTTCTAGACATATATCGAAGACGGCCACCCCGGGATCTTTTTACAAGAGGAAACTATTAGACAGACCTGATGACGCGCATGACAATTCAGTCCGAAGACTTATGACCACTGAGTGCATATATCTTCAAACTATGGCGAGGGTAAAGCCTGGGAAGCATATCATACGATGGACGGAACGTTGCAGCATCCACGGCCCGATATTACATGTAAGGTAGTGGAGAGTGTTGGGGACAAGGGAGATTAAGTCACGAATAGTGACGGTGTTGGGTTGGGCAAGATAATGGAGGAGCTGCAAAACTGACGGTGAATGACCAGCCGAAGAGACCAAAAGGGATGGATGGGGAGGAGGAAGCTTCTCGCGGCTTTGACTGTACACTCTCAACCTGAGCCTTTCAAGGGCGGCTCAGGTATCTTTTCTTGTGTCGTATTATTCTGTTCTTCGCGTTCACTGATAACTTTGGCGTTTTAACTTTGATATCATATTTTGTCTACTGTTTTGGTGATGTACCCATTCCACTCACTTCATGACTGAACCACTCATCACGACACCTCAGAGTCGAAATTGATAGTCTCCTGAACAGTTGCAAAATATTGCTTAGACAAGGACACCATGGAAGAAGCTTTTGTAGTCGCTCAAAAGATTGTGTCTGTTTTTATTCATAACCTAAAACGCCTTGCGCAAAAGATCTGTACTCTATGGTGCTTTTGTCTTTATCGATTGCGTCCGGCTCACAGCCAAACGGGAGCCAAAATCAAAACCATAGTCGTTCTTTGACTTTCGTGACAATTCAAAAACCAAACCTCAAGAATTTATTCGTGTTACAGCGTATTCTGTTGTTTACTTTCCCATAGCAATTAAGCCTCGATTTCGTGCTGCTTCCAGTCGGCAACAGCACCACCACCAACAAGACGGCCTCCTTGCTTGCGCTTGACGCGGCAAGTCATGCCAACATTCTCGTCCAAGATGAAACGCCAGATAGCGTAGCACCAGCTCTCGTGACGGGGCAGGTCATCGTAGAATTCGTGGGCAATGTCGCGCACAGCGTGGAGACGAGTCCAGGGCACGGCGGGGAAGTCGTGGTGCTCGTTGTGAAGACCGACGTTGTAGGTGAACCAGTTGAGAGGTCCGTAGTAGGAGAAGGTCTCAGGAACGGGGATATTGTTCTCAGGGTTGCGGGCTGAAGGTGTGACGGTCTCGTAGACGTAATGCTCGGCGATGAAATGGCCGGCTAGAGGATGAAGGCTGCCGGCGAGGAAGGAGGAGAGCAGCAGGTAGAGGAAAGAGTTGATAGAAGCGTACTTCAGGAGGAGAAGGTCAAAAGTGACCTGGACGACAACGTTGAGGGCGTGGATTTTAGTCAAAGGAATGCGATAGACGGCCATGGGTCGCAGGGCGTAGAAGAAGATCTGGAATGTGCAGAAGAAAGCCTTTCCAAGGATCGAGTCTAGAAAAACAGCCTCGAAGGCGGTTGGAAGATCGGTATCGAGGCCATCAACGCCAAGGGACTTGTGGTGAGTGAGATGGTAGGGCTAGACGAATGTTAGCAATGATTCGCCACTCAAGTATCGAAATCGGCGATTCACGTACTCGGAACGAAGCGCTGTAAGGGATGCCAATAGGAAGGTTGGCAAAGATAGCGATCAAACGGTTGAGGCGGGCGCTCCTGAAAGCTAGGTTGTGTGAGATCTCGTGGATGGCAAGGAAGAGATTCTGGTTGGCAGTTGCGCCAAAGACGTAGGCGACAGCCCAGAACTTCCATGAGAAGAAGGAAGTCGACTGGAGCATCCAGGCGAGGAAGACCTGGAGGGAGACGACACCGAGGACGACCCATTTCGTGAGAGGCTCAGGACCGCAGAGCTTGGTGATCTGTAGATAGGAAGCAGGGTCAGCGACAAGTGTCATGGTATGGCCGGGCCAATCGGAATGTAACGAACCTCGGGGTGAGCCTTGATGATAGCGAGACGACGGGTTCGGTGAGGTTCTTCGGTGTAGGTCCAGAAGAAGTCGTTGGTCTTCTCAGCGGCATCGTTGTGCTCGGCCGCAGGAGCTGGGGATGGGCTATCGCCCTTTGCCCTCGAGGTGACGGTGGAGGAGTTGGCCGCAGACATTGCGACGATTGTGATTGTCTTCTTCTACTGTCACTATCTTTTGTGTCGGAAAGAAAGTAAGAAATGGAAAAAGCGAGGGATAAGGCTCGGGAAAAAAGAGTGCAAGTTAGACTTAAAAAGAATGTGAGACTTTGCCTCCTTGGCTCGTTCTCTGGAGCTGCGGCGCGGGCGAAGCCAGGGACAGGGGCAGATTGATGCAGAGAAAGCTACGTGGAAGGCGGTGAAAATCCAATGTTAATTGGCAGGAATCAACTGGATAACTTTTTAGGGGCTAGATTTGGCGGGACATGTTCAGGGGACCGTTTTTGAGGGGTCGAAAGGCGGGGCAGTTTCGGGCCATTCAGAGGGGCGAATTGCGTGGCGTGGCAGTTAAGATCAGCATCTGGATTTGATCTCGATGTTTTGTGTTACAGTTGAATTATTAACAGGACTCGATTGTTTGGTTCTTTACGATCTAGATCAATTGAAGTACATGCTAATGTGTAATCTTCCACACTGACTAACCTAACATTTTTTTTTTTTCATATAAATAAAAACAAGCTCTAAAACTCTACAACAATCAGCAAAGTTTTCGGACGAGGGCGGGGGATTATGGTTCGAGTGGTGCCATTCGGGGCCGTCTACTTCCGGTGATAAACACCAAGACCATACGATTATTCGGTATTTGTTGGAAGCTTCCTGGTTCTGCTTCTCCTTATTTTGTGTGCGAGATTCGTAATTCCGGTAATCTGGTAGGGTTGTTCTCCTGATGGACCTGTGAAAATGCAGAGTCCTTCTTGCTATACGCCAAGGTGCGAATACGAATACTAATATGCAGACATGTCTTTATGAGAATTCTCAATGGACATTTCAAAATATATATTTACCAAATCGTCTTTGGCATTTGTGGCTCCTATCCTGATATGGAACAATAGCTTGTATCCCCAATATCAGTGCCTAGGCACTCGGAACTATTGAACATTTTAGGACTTGCCACATAGAAAGCCATCGGTAATATGGCAGCAATTACTCATACAAGCAAATTATAGCTGCATTCTCTATCACAGCAGCTCAAACACAACAGTAACAACTCGCTGCTTATATCCCAGGCTTAATAAGAACTCACCTATTTAGCTAAAGTGGAAGGATGGATGGCGCATGTGACATTGATTTCTGGGCGTTCTTGGCAAAATTCCCGGTTGGCCTGTGGTGTCGAGGTAAGGTTAAAAATAAGGCCCAGAGCCTCAACCTCCACTTGACTTCAACTTCACACGTCATCGGCTTCACTTTCATTTCTTATCACGACGCATCAGATTCATGGATTTTGTTTCAGCTCATAGCGACATCTATCGCAGCACAACCCAGTCCGCCAATATCTCGCTCGAGAAGCACTGCCAACTGCATATGCATCATATCATATCATCAACTGGGGGTATCGACTCATTATATATTCCTTGACAACTCATTCACCTTCAAACTTGAAGGAGTCAACATCCTTTTCGCACACATATTATATCTCCATTAGAGAGCGTTGGTAGCACACGAGAATACGCCGGACACCGTACCAGCCTCGAACTGGTCGATGATGCCCTGCACACTGGCATACGTGCCAACTGTAAGGAACATAACACCAATGGCAATCAGAATCAGGTTGACGACGTTGCCAGTAAGGTCAGTGATCTTGCTGTGTCGTCGTCCAATCTTCTGATCAGCAGTGCGCATTCGGAAGTAGGCAACACCCCAGAAGATGAAGCCGAACCAGCTGTCAAACAGAGATGACATGACGGAAAGGACTGAAAGATCAATGTTAGTACCAATTGTCATAATCTTCCGCGTTCAGGATTACTTACGAGAGTTGAAGAAGGGGATAACCATGGCAATGATAAAGGCAAAGATCCAGGTAACGAGCAGAATTCCGCTCCAAGATCCCCAGCCGACCAGAGTGTGACTGTTCAGATGCTTGGAGTTGCGGAAAAGACGGAAAAAGACGAAGCGAGCCGAGACTGAAGCGTACAAGGTGCCGAGGAAGATGATGGTCGGGATCATGAATGAGAACGCCGCCTTCTTGTACACTTCCTCCAGCGAGCCAAAAGCGGGCGCCGTCACGTACTGGTTGCCGGTATAAGCATACACAATGGCTCCAACGAGACTGAAGACGATGATCTCAGCGATCGTGCATGCCCAAAGAGCCTTAGGGAAGTCCCGAGGGTCTCGCATCTCAGCAATGAAGCTAGGCAGGGTGATCTGGCCGATGAAGGTGTAGCTGATGTTGAGGAAGGCGGACATTCCGTTGACGAATGTGGTGCCTTTGACTGGGATAGCAGTGACAATGGGCTCACCCAGTTTCGCGGGGTCATATCCGAATGGGTGGTCTTGAATACCAGCAAAGATGGCGGCAAGCAGAACGGAGATGAAGGTGAAGATTGCCGACGCAGTTCCGAGCTTGGCCATCATGTCGAATGTCCTAGGCAGGGAGCAAATCCAGCTGATGATGGCAACGATGACTGAGAACATAACAGTTCGGCAGCTACCGACATCATCGGCCGCAGTCATGGTGTTCAGGTACTTGGCACCGACCAAGACGTGAAGACCCTGGATGAAGGTGTTGTTCAGGATGAAGCAAACAGCAGTTGCCCACCAAGCCCACTTCTTACCCCAGAAAAGCATCTGTCCAATATCGCAAACATCGCGCATTTCCGGGTGGCGCAAGCAAAACTCCCAAAGCACAAGACTGGTGTAAAGGACGATGAGAGCAACAACAATCGTGAGGATAATACCAGGTACCAGACCGAGGACACTATACGACCAAGGGAAACTCATAATGGCGAGGCAAATGTACTCGCTGAAAAGCAGACCAGCAGTCTTTTGCCATGAGCAGGTGCGGTACTGGATCTGTTCTCCCTGTTCGGCCGCCAGCTGCTTGTTGAGAATGGCAGAACTGGAGTCTTCTGAGTCTGAAATGTCACGCTTGGCAAAGTCGGGGAGATCAGCAATGCGAGGACCGACGGTAACACCTTCGCCGCCGAACAAAGATGCCCATCGCGACGAGGGAGCTTGGAGTTCAGATTGGCGACGCTCTGGATCGGGGCTTCCGCCTCCGGAGCCGAGGGATCCCTTTTCAGCCATTGTGAAGGCGTTGGGGTGTGATGTAAGTGCTGGCCGGGGAGTTCAAGTGGTGTTATGTGGGATTAAAACATTAAAGATGCTGACCAGGCTAGGGATATGACGATACCGCAACAAGGTCGAAAGAAGAAAGACAAGTCAGTCACAATTACAAACTGGACAAGTGCTGGATGTAAACGACAGAAAACACCGGGAACTACGCTGCGTTTTAAGGGCCTGAGAAAATCTCTACTCTCAGACATTATCCCTACAAAAGATTACGATCAAACGATCCCTACCAACTTTGCCGTTGGCCACACAAACAAGGTTTATGAGCCTACTGCCTACCTGGGTACATGACTTTGCTGCTAGACTGGAGTAGGAATTCCCTAGTCGTCAGTCTCTTCAACGCCCCCTCGGGCGTCCTCCATATCGATTCCTCTTTGGTCCTCTTTTCTTCCTTGCGCTAGAATGATCAGACTGCAACCCACCACACCAAGTAAAACAGAGTGTTCCACACACCACGGAGTGTCGCCAAATAGTTACTAACGTTGAAAGTGTATAGACAAATGAAAGCACAGCAAAGTACGACGAACCGCCCCATATCCGCCCGGAGCGGCGGACGGGGCCCCCACTCTGTCCGCGCCAGTGTGCCGAACATCCGTTATACGCCTGTCACAACGCCGACGACCCAGACTGAAGCTGCATGTCAGCCAGTAAAGGCCTGTTTGAATCGCATCATCGCTTAAACTGCAAATCCACCGGAATCTCCGTCTTGGTCGATCACAGATGCCTGCCTGGCAGGGACCCGGGGCCCTCAGTAATGTGATTCCAACATGGCTGACTGGGTTACGGTTCCTCGAACAGCGTGGGGTCTCAGCTTTAGTGGAAGCGTAACGTAGCTTTTACGTGAGCTCTAGAGAGGCGAGACCGAAACGGGAGGACTTGCTCCTGGCATGTTTGACCATGTTGTCAACGCCAGAAGGATGAAGCTCATGAGCTGAAATTCAATAGATCGCACGCAATTCGGTCAGCTACTGAGCAATAACTGGCTACTGAATGAGGCGTCGACCAGGCGGACGATCGTGTGTAATTGTCGTCAGTTGTGATAACATCGATCGGACCGCTTGAGCTGAACACATTCACCAAGACCAACAAGCGTTGATCATCGCCATGATGCAAGCTCCTGCAGACCCAACGTCACCACGATCTCAATGTACACCAAGAAGAATACCTTACTTACGTCAAACCTCCTCACTGGTGTTGAGGCTTGAGCACCACCGGTTCCTCATCCGACAGCCGTTGGGTCCTCATTCCACTTTGCTGACGGGGAGTCCATCAGAGATGGCTTGACACTTGAAGAATGATGTGATCTCTGGTCGCAAGGGAAACCGAAGCTTAAAGTCTTGGCCTTGTGCCTTATCCCGACCAGCCAAACAGGTCCCGAGGGTCCGGAACGTCGAATGGGAATAAGAATGGCGCTATTCTCGGTCTCGTCTCCCTGGCCCTGCTGTCGCATCATTAGATCCTTAAAAGGCGTCATTTAGGCTAGAACAAAAAGAATTGCGGCTCGTCGGGCTTTCCTTGGGTTGTCGGGTTGATGCCATTCATCATTTCTTTCATGTAAGCGCATCCTACGTAAGGCTTGAGTTTCGTCCGCGTGTTTTCTTCTCATTTTGATCTGATTAATTTCGGGGAGTTCGGGGAGCCTTTCTCCATGCTTAGCAGGGCGCGAGAGGACAAGGCCGTTCTCGCAAGTGGGCTTTTTTTAAGCTTATTACTCAAAGAAATATCGCGAGCGTCCGTGATATCGCGTGAGCACATCTGATACCCACCACCAGCGAGGTTATCGCCAAGCTAGTGCCAAGGGCTGGGCGATCTCTGGGCGATCGAGTATTCAGCCAATTATATAACACAATATGCGACTTCACTTCTTTATGATGTTTGAGAGTGGTTCAAAAGGTGCAATTTCAACAAGCCAAATCACTTCAAATCAATTATATTCGCTCTCACTCAATTTAAGCCATTTAATTACACGTTTAAATATCATTTATTCATCTAGGTGATTCTATAATATAAAAAAAGAACCTACAAGTCCATCTACGCTTATTTCGGTGCTCATTTAGTATAGCAAAAATATGTTAAATTGGCAAAAGAGTTCGGGCCCCGGTGGACCCTACATCTCTGTCGCTCGGTTTGTCGTCGGGGTTGTCGTCGGGATTGTCGTCGTTTTTTTTTTGTCGTCGGTTGTTTTCGAACTCGTGATGTCGTCGGAAAGTGTCGTCGGAAAGTCGCACTCCTTATCCACCAGGCGAGAACAGTTTGACCCGACCGCTTACCACGGCGCCCCTGTTCCCCCTTGGAAGTAGATCATTTTGAAACAGACTATAGAGGTATAGCAGATCTGTTCTTCTCTTGGTGAAGGCTGGTGGTGGTGCGGTGGTGTGGTACGTTGTGGTTGAGGCCCGGCGGGGTCGGCGGCGGTGGTGATGCATCGCGGCCGTTGTAGGTGACAGCTGGTGGGCAGCCGGCAGCTATATTCTGGAGCGGCAGCAACGTGAAGCTCTGGATTGCCAGCAAAACAGGCCCCGTGATGATTTTAAGGTGTTTTGAGGTCGTCACGATGCATCCGCAACACTCAAATGGATTTCCGCAATAAGTTGAAGCCATCACCACCATACAACCCCGTTACCAACAACCTGTCCAACATAATAATACCACGCACCAAATGTGATCGAGAGCCAAAAAAGAAGAATAAGACAAAGAATGTACGAATGATTGGTGTGTGATAAAGCATCAATTGTATGCACTTGCATTTCATGTGCATTCCCTTTTCCCACAGCACAACACTTGTGATAATTCCCTCAACCACAATCAATTTTCATCATACAGCCACTTGAGCAGTAATCGCGGAGTAGTTTCAAACATCGGGTGGACAGTTGCATTACACAATTCTATTCCCATGAAAGGCAGCACTCGCTGCATTTGGACAGGATATTCAATCGGCATTGGGCTCTCGATCGAGAATGACTCAGATAGTCGGCAATCGCGCCTCGGATCGTCTCGCATATTTGGGTAGGTGAAGGCTAGGTATGATAAGAGGTATGTCACTTGTGTAGTTTCATCAACATCGGGCAAGGGCACAATGATGGATGCGACAGAATAATCAGTGGGAAGGTTTTGGATACAGGACAGGAGGACACAAGGACACGAGTATCATGGCACTAGCGCAAGTACACGAGATTTGGGATGCAGAAGACATGAGGTGACCTGGAAGAAGATGGACATGGGCGACGATGGGAAGAAGGGCGCATTTTCGACGCGTGAAAGATTCGTGAAAGATTCGTGATGATGAAGGAGGGAAGGATGAGGAGGCTACGACCGACGTGGAGACAAACTCTTGGCCTAAAGTGGGGATGGGTAGGGTTTTGGCCTGTGTCTTCCAGGCTCCGATCACAAGGTGGGTTACGGGTATAAGCATAGACCTGGTAAGTACAAGACCATGATGCGCACTTAGGAGTCATTAATGACGAAAGCAAGCTAGGCCAAATAAGTCTTAATTTCAGCTTGTGTCAGTTAATCTAGAGTTCATCTCATCGGATCATGTCCTTGGTTTTGTTAAATCAAGAATCTGCACGCAAGATGATGTGTTGGCGTTAAGACCTTGCAAGTTTCATGGGGATAAAAGAAGTTGTGAACAAGGTACTGTACCATGTCATAGAAAGTTAACTATCCATGCTGTCATCGTTTTGGATCTTGCCTTGCTTTATGTAGGTACTGATCTGCTATGCGGTACCATCCATGAATTAATCCAGTCTCTCCCTTGATTGTAAGATGCCCTGAGGGCCTATCAAGTTGATGTGACGCTGTGCACTGACCAAACTAAATGATTTCAGCGGTTTCTACTTGGTCAGTTAATCAAACAAGATACAGAAACCTGCCTGTTTGATAACCTGAAACTTGGTTTAATTTATGCCTTTCAGCTCTTTTGTAAGTCTTGTTGAGAATGACACGTGCCAATAGTAGGTCACAAAATGGAATGCCCAAAGCTCCCCCGTCAACTTGTTTAGCGGCCGACAAACGCTGGCCTGAGCTTCTGCGTGATGTATGCCACGTGAAGATAGCGGGCGATAAGCAAAAATTGGCTGCTACCTGGTTTAGCCACATTGCATCGCTGTGCGTAGAAGTCACCCTCAAACATCGAGCAACAGCTTAGTACCAGAGCTTCTTTGCCAGCTACGTACCGTGAATTTTAGACTGGCCAACCGCCAACTTTGGGAACTGACCATCTGCCTATCTTGACCCGCCAACCTCAACTTCGCTACGCTTGCTCTGTATCTGGTTCCGCCTGCTTCACGTACGCTGCTATTCACCGATCTTCGATATATCGGACGCACTTTTTACGAAACAACGAACGAACGAGCCTTATCGATGGGTAGAATCTCCCCTTGAACAACTCCACACACCGGGCGATCTTTTAACTATCACGATACCCTTCGCTATCGCCTGACGCACTTGGATGCCCACTTGCTGAACGAAACGACCTCGATACCCTCGGCGCGGCCTACGCCTGCCAACCCTTCGCTCAGATGTGGTGGCTATTCAGGGCGGTCTTCAGCTCCATCTTCCTGCTCAGCATCGTCCTCTCCATCCCCGTCGCCTTCGATGTTGGCGGCCGCGACAGTGGGCTGGCTTACAGTCTAGCCCTCTTCCTCTTTTACTTCATATACTCTAGCCTGGAGTTTCTGACGCCGGAAAAGTCACGCTCGCGGTTCTACCTCTCAGGTTTTCTACGATTATCGCAGTGGATCATTATTCCTGCCCTCCTCATCTGGGCGCTGGGCCAGTTTGCTGTAGACGCGGAGAACTCAAACTGGGTGGAGCGGACGGTGGGTGGTCTGTTCCACTCCAAGAGCACGAGCTGGAGGGAATGGACGTTTGGCAAGGACGGTCTGGTTGAGACGGTCACGTTGGGAGGATGGGATAATGTGCTACGGTATTCAGGACCCGTGTTCCAGCTCTTGGAGGGCTTTTGTACCTTGTTGGTCATCCAGGCGGCAGGACAGCTCACCAGATGGCTCGTCAACCGTGGAAGAAGCGATACTTGGCTGGTAAGTTTTTATCGAGAGCTCGGGTTAGGCACGTGCTGACAGTTTTGCAGATCGTTCTTCTTGTCCTTTCCAGCTCCGTCATGGCAAGCGCTGTCTACTTCCTCTGGAGGGTAGCACAGTTCCCTCAAATTGGCAACCTTGATGCCACACTGATTGGCATCGCAATGACAACTGCCGTGTTTCTGTGCGCATTTGGTATCGGCAGTGGTCGCGGCAATCCTATTGAGTCGTCGCTCCTGTTCGCCTATATCGTCCTATGTATCTACCAGATCTTTACCGACTACCTACCCTCGGAGAACGCAGACCAAACACACGGCCAGGATGGCTCCGAGTCCGACATTCCTCCTCTGCCACCTGTTATCATGGCATCTTACTCGACGTTCCTTCACATGCTGGGCTCGCTGCCCTATGCTGTCCACTCTTCGCTGGCCCTGTTATATGCGGCCTTCCAGACTATCACGCCTTCAGTCATCATCTCCCTAACCTACCGCTCATTAGTATTTTACTGTGCAACACGCATCATCCCATCAATTCGTGAATCGGGTGCGCGAGCCATGATGCAAGAGCCGGATTGGGAAGATTCCGAGACTGCCAGCAGGTTCTTGGGCTTCCTCAGTTGGTTCTCGCCATCAATCTTAATAGCTGTTTACACTAGCTTGCTACTACAACACTTTTCCACCAGCGACGGCCCCGACGGTTGGACTCTCAGAGGTGGCGATGTTGAAGGCAGCAACTGGCAGTGGGCCAACATTGGACTTACCATGGTCTTGTATGGTGTTGAGCTCTACTTGAGTTCCGATGAGCACGACCACTGGAAAGTGGATTAAGAGTTACAGACTCAAAGCAACTAAAATACCCTGAGCTTGGCTCAGCACTACTCTACAGACAAATACGAACAACAGCTTCTCAGTCAGACGCCAGTTATAGAACAGGCTTAGATGAGGGAGGATATGAATGATTTTTTTATTTACTTTTTCGGAACAGCACACATTTTCGCAGGCAGCATAAGGAACTGGACTGGACTGGAATGGGATAGGTATTGGGAAGGAACGGGCGCGATACCGAACATGGCGTTGAGGAAGGTCTGGGCAGTTTTTTGTTTTCTGCTTGTTAGCAGCATGGCGATGTTGATGATGTTGGTTTTATTTACCCCTTTGTTTATATGTTAGTTTGCGTGCAGCAATAGCAACAGCGAATTAATAATTCTTGATGTTACAAAAGTTGCAGTGCACCATCATGCTTAAGGTCTCCTTAATTTATCAAGAGTCTCCAGATATTGCATGAACTTTCTACCAGATAACGAGGATTTGATCTCACGTCTTGATATCCCACCCGAAAATGTAAGTGCATGATATTTTAGTCAATCATTCTCTTTGGACTGGCCACGACATGAGCATCTTCGGAAGCCAGAACCTACGAAAAATCAACGAGAACTACTATTGAAATGTTGTCTCATTTTAAAAGTTTCGCAATACTATCGAGCCCTGGATCGCAATGTGATGTAATGGAAAATGGATCCGACACCGGTTCCCTTACCCTGGACCCACACATTGACGCTGAACAAGATCCCAGTGTAATATCGATAATGCCTCGACCTCGCAAGAACAACCTACAATCTACAACGAGTCATAACGAGTAATATAACTCACCATGGCCGATAAATATACAACAAAGGGGCTACCAGCCCCTCCGACAATCTCTGTGAAGACCATTCCCATGGCAGGTTTACTCGTCGATGTCTACGGCCTCGATGAACTCCCTCCTAATGTCCCTGTGTCATGTCTATGGCTCCTTCACCCACGCACCAGAACCCGAGCAAGAATGCACGATATTGCCAGACGAACTATCGCAGCTTGGAGTGCACGCGCTGGAGATAGCCCCAAGCGAGGCCTTATCGCCCTGTCCTTTGACATGCCCAACCATGGAACAAGACTCGTCAGTGAATCGGCGAATCTAGCCTGGGTCAATGGAAACGCCACGCATGCGATTGACATGTTTGGCATGGTCAAGGGTGGCGTGGCAGATATGAGCGGCCTTATGGACCTTGTTGCTGGGTATCTCGGCCGTGAAGTCGACGCCCATGTGTGTTTGGGCTGGAGTCTGGGCGGACATGGTGCTTGGCAGGCTTTCTTTGGAGAGAAGAGGATCGATGCAGCTGTGGTGGTTATCGGATGTCCTGATTTTGCGAGTAAGTTGAGTTTCTAAAAGTGAGTGAGATATCCGAGCTGACAATGGGATGATAGGTCTTTTGAGTGATCGTGCTGCACAAGCGAATCTTGAATGCGGCGCTGACTTTGTCGGAAGCAAGTATTTCCCCAAGGATCTTATTAAGACTTGCTGCAACCACGATCCCAAATCGATTCTTTGCGGTACTTCACCCATCCCATCTTCGCCTATTTCAACTGCGGAGCAGACTCGCCTGAGGGCTATTCTGGATGCACGTGTGCGAGGCAAAAGGTTGCTTCTCTGCTCAGGAGGTGACGATGCGTTAGTGCCATACGCAAACAGCAAGTCCTTTGTAACACTGCTGAAGGAGGCCGTGGGCGAAGGTGGTTGGTATCGTGATGGCGGCGTGGAACTGGATGATAGAGTATATGAAGGTATTGGACATAGCTTCAGTGCTAATATGGTGGAAGATGCTGTGAAGTTTTTGGTCAATGCGGTGGAAAAGGGACCAAGAGGGAAGGGCCAAGTAAGAGAGGGAGAAAAAAGCGTTCTATAGATCTATAGATACTCTATAAATATGCATGTCTAGACAAAACAGAGATCACCAAGGTCTTGCTGCTTCCTCATCTATAACTTCACTTCCGTTCTCCATCTTGACAACCAAACCACCATAATCGCAATACTCTCTCGGAAACACGCCCTGTCTCGTTGACCACGGATTTCTCTTCGCCCTCTTCCCAGCCAGACTCTCCCCTCTTCCATGAGGATCATCCTTCCACTCGCCCAACGCCAGTCCAACGCCCTTCATTGCATCCTCCTTATCCTGATTTTTAGACACAGCTGCCATACCTGGAGGATCTATACCGATGAAAGTAACACAGTCAAGGGGAAAGCCGATGGCTGAGCAATGACCGTCGACGAGTCGCTCTTTTTTGAAGCCGTGGCTCACGATGGTGATGCGACTCGGCCACGCCTTGGAGTGAGCGTGGAAGAGTGTCAAAGAGAAGAGAACATTGTGGTATGAGTCAAGGGCACGATCTTCCGAGAGGATCCTATTATTACGATCTCCATCTTGTAATAGTCCCCAGTAACCGTTCTCAGATGCGATACTTTTGTAGCCCGCTGCCTCGGAAATCCTGGACTCCTTGCGTGTTGGGCCACTAGAGATATAGAGTTAGTACAGAAGCAC
Source organism: Fusarium sarcochroum (assembly GCA_013266185.1). Taxonomy (NCBI): domain Eukaryota; kingdom Fungi; phylum Ascomycota; class Sordariomycetes; order Hypocreales; family Nectriaceae; genus Fusarium; species Fusarium sarcochroum. Next base: position 78,773 of record JABEXW010000096.1, on the reverse strand, counting down.
TCGTCTTGATTAGTATACTTACCCTGAGAACACCAGTACCGAGTTAGGGCTGTCCTTCGCGAAGGCTTCTACACCAGCTTTGATATGCTGGACAAAAGTCGGGGTTTCGCCGCGCTGGAAGTCAGCAATGAGCCACTCATTTTCATATTGGCCATGTGTTGGGCCACCGAGCCAAACGCCGTGGCAGCAGACGATGATGAGGTGTGTTGGCGGCATGCTGGTGGGATGAAGGATGAAGGGATTCAGAAGTTGAGAGGCTCGAGTCAAGGTGAGGGTCTGATCATGTGATACAAATCTCGACTTGAGGTTCGGTATATAAGCAAGCTGAATATCACGAACTGGAAGAAATCGTTATAAGTCGCGATCGAGTATCGATTCTTCATAAGTCGTCAAAGTGGCCAGATTGCGATGCTCCTATTAACAAATAAAAGCTTCATGCAGATCGGGATGGACTATGCCCCTCTATCATCGTAATATACAAATGGGTCCTGTCATCAATCGCCATATCATATACACCCAATCAATGCATCCTTCGCTTTATAGTACAGTCAAGTTTCAGATATTCAAACATTCCATCCGTCAAATGGGCTCCCACTTCCCTTTCATGAGTCTCCAGAGTCTCTCCGACCAGAAGTCAACTTTGAGAAGGGGTCACTGCTCTTCTTGTGCGCCTGCTTTTTCCTCCTCTGCTGTGACCGCGTCTGCTCAGCGATGGCTGCCTCCTCCTGGAACGTTTTATCATTCCATGCCACAACGGGCTTTCGCTGAGCCTTTTCAGATTCGCCAGACTTTGACCCCTCTTCTGCAAGAAAAGGAGATTTGGTGGGTGTCTTGGGCTTCTTCGAGTACCCAAAGATCTGACGGTGGCTCATGTACTTCATGTGTGGTACCGCGGGATGTCCTCTGATTTGTAGCATGGCGGCATCGTACTCCTTCCTGTGCTTCGCAGCCTGCATTCGTAGGTCCTCCAGACGAGCAGCAATATTTCTCACGGGCTTCCCTGGTGTCTCCCCCTTCTTTTGCTGCTCCATATCGTTTTCCACAGCTTTGATGCTATTTCGGTATCCCTCCTCCTGTTTCTTGTGGAACGCAGCCTTCCGTTGCAGTTCCCTTGTCTTGAGAGACACTCTCAGCGGCTTGGGAGCGCCACCGTTGGGTACGTCGGCGAACACTTTACTTCGATGGGGTGACAGGTGAAGGTGTCGTCTCGCCTGCTTGAACTCCCGGGTCTCATGTTCTGTTAGATTTCTCTCTCGAGCGATCTTAGTATATCGGTATAGTTGGGCCCTACCGGGTCTTCTCGTGCCTGGTTCCCTTGCCCGACGAACGCCTTCAAGAGCAAATAGTTGTCGAATTAGGTAGAGACTTCCTGTCACAACCACAGGCCCATCCTGGCCAGCCTTGTTGCACGCCCATGGGAGAGCACTGGCGATATCGGGCTGCCCATCGTAAACTTGTTCGGGAGCCTTGACGATATTCTTGGCGCAGTCCGTACCGTAGTTGGCGGGTGCTGGTTGAGGATCGTTGGGGCCTTGTGTAAATTCGACAAAAGCAAAGTTGTCGTGGGGCTTGACAACCTTTTCAATAATTTGGAAGAAGGGTTTATGCTTACTCGAGGACATGCCCATGACCCAAGTCACCGGCTGATTTGGCTTCCGTAGGTGCTTGTTGACATGGCTGACTAGTCCTTCGATACCCAGCATATTGTGAGCGCCATCGACTAGAATATCCCGTGGCTCAAGACCAGTAGCAGTTGAAGTAACCTGAACTGTTTCCATCCGCCCAGGCAAGAATGGCTCCGTCGCTAGGAGCTTATCTAAGTTGATCTCTAGTAAAGGAAACAGATGACGGAAGGCCATAGCTGCACAAACAAGGTTCTGGACTTGGTAACTCTCAAGCTTCCATTTTTGGTTGTCGAGGGTTAAGAGTAAGGGCTCACCCTTCCATGTGAGGATGACGTCTGTCCCTACTTCTCGGGCGTGCTCTCGGAGAACACGAATGACAGAGGGGGGATTAGTATGGTCGACAATACAAGGAACGTTCTTCCGCATGATTCCGGCCTTGACCTTGGCAATATTTTCGATAGTGTTGCCGAGATACTCTTGGTGGTCGAGGCCAATCTTGGAGATGACAGTAACAGCCTTCTCTTTCATGGCATTGGTTGCATCGGTGGCGCCACCCATGCCGGTTTCGACAATGCCGTAGGGAACGTGCATCTTGTTGAAGACCCGAAATGCTGTTGCCGTCTCGGCTTCGAATGGTGATAGCCCTCGTGGTTCCTCTCCGTGCTGGTATTTCCAGCCAGCGGCGATTCGATTCCACTTCTCCTCAACGTGCTGCATCTCCATCTCATACATGCGTGGATTCACATAAAGGCCATTTATGGTAACTCCATTGTGCCTTTCTGGAAAGGCAGGTGATGTGAAGCTTCCATAACCGAGGCCGGCGAGCTTAAACAATCCAGCGAGAAAGGCACATATTGAGCCTTTGCCATTGGTACCAGCGACATGAACTCCCTTCCACTCCTGGGTTTCTGGAATGACACGACTGATTCGATCCAGACCTAATCGGATGTCTCTGTAACCAGTTTTTTTCTTGCCGGCCAGGACACGGGAGATACGATTAAGTGCGAATTGGATTTCCTGAGAGGAAGACATGGTGAGAGTTGGGGTGAGACGTCATCTCACCGAGCCCGGCGCTTCAGTGATAAAGTGCCGTATGAGGCTCCTGAGATGCTGATTGAGACAGTCCCAGGGTGAATTGGCGAGTTTGGGATGCCTAGAAGTTGAGAATCGTCATGGACGTCAAGACATGAGCGAGTCTATCACGGGCCATTAATTTTCGCTCGGGGGCGATTGGAGTTGAAAGAGTGGACCCTGAGTTTAGCCACACATGGAACCCGATAAAGTGGTCTGATGTGGCTGTGCGGCTCGCTGTTCTAGAAGCGGATGAGCAGCGATACGTTCTGTTAGTGTTGGTGCCGATTAAATGACAGTCCACTAACACTCTTTATCGCGACCTTAAAAGACACGAGACACGGTGAGCTGACGCGCACGCGAACAAGACGCCCTGAGAGCCTCAAAGAGATCTTCTTTGCGCTGATTCGCTCTTCCATTTTCATCGCTCTCTTCCGCATCTCGCACCCCCCGCAACCCCTTCGCTGACTCCGTTCTTTCATCCTCTCCACTGGTTAATTACCCGCTTCGACGCTTCACGCTTCCGTCTGGCTCTATCTATCATCTAGGCAGCGCTGTCATCACCACCATCGCCTATTCATCCATGACAACAGTTTTTGTGCTTTTTGTGTTTTTGCCTTAGACTCTTCTTTCACTATTTAAACATTTCAATCATTTTCGTCATTCGCTTTAAGCATTAACCGCCTGTTACATACAACCATGGGCCTCCCGTAAGCGCATCCTTGTTTTTTTTACCCCGTTCGCTACAGTACCTTTCGTTGCCGTCGCGCCAACGTAGTGATGCCCCGGTCGATCGATGTCGTCGCTGTCGCTGTCGCTATCGCTTCGCTACATCAACGCAACGGCACGCTGCCTCAGCCGCGAATGCGCATAGCCGCTATTTGATGCGCGAGCTTGGTGCTTTACATATTCGTCGCAGTAGTGACGACCTTGTCCTGTCAAAAGTGTGTACTTACTGACCTTGTCTTGCAGCTTGTTCATTGCCCCCGTCGAGTCAGATCTCCCATCCAAAGCTGCCGACAAGAGCAGTGCGACATCACCACCCCGCTCGAGTATCCGTCGTAATGCGCGCCCCGATTATCGCGCTGGAAGTCGCGCTGGAAGCCGTCGCCTTTTTACCCTCCGTGACCGGGTGGCCGATGGTTCGCTACAACAGTCTGGCAACTTGACCAGTAGAGATGGTCGGTCTTTGCCGTGGGCTGAAGCTGGTTTCCCACCCGATGCCGAAACAATTAGAGGTCCTGATGGCCTGCGTCGACCAAGACCGTTTCGCGATGTTCTGAGAGAGATGACTAGATCCGACGATCGCAGAAGGGATCAGCTCGAGGAGCAAATCAACTCGCTGTTTAGGGACGGCGGCAGCTCACGGGAGAGAGACACATCAAACTCCCTTCCTGAAGATGAATTGGATTTTGGATGGTGGGCAATCGAAGCTCGCCCAAGACCTACCCGCACTTCATTGGTGAGTATAGCGCTTCGCATCTAGCTGGACACCTTTGCTAACACGTCGACCAGGGGCCAATGGCCTCCCGACAGGATCCTGAAGAAGACGAAGCTCGATTACGAAGGCCTTCTTCGTTTGTGCAGCGGTATTCAGTCCCCCCTCGTCCTTCAGCGTTAGATGAAGGGGGAAGCCAAGGAGCAAGCCGGAGCCAACACCAGTATCGTCGGACCCGTCACCCATTTGATAGGCCAGCAGTTCCCAGCGGACGCACACGATATTCGGCTCTGCAACGGAGTAGGGGAGTCGATGGGCTAGGTGACCGTGACAGGAGCCTCAGCCCGGAAGTGTGGGACACTCTCCTGTCTACACTCACCCCTGACCCTCAACCACCCAGTGCAGGGTCATCTTTTGCCTCAAATGTCGCATCTCAGAGCGCCGGCGCCACTTCAAACACCTCTTTCACTGCCCCCGACCTAGCCCAGGAGACAGCGGCTGACCAGGCTTGTGAGTCAGGCTGCGAGGGCTCTGATACAGAAGGACCCGATTACCCTCATTCTGTCCTGGAGCGTATTCGACGACGCCGAGAGGAGAATGATGTACGACGTGTTCGCGTACGAGTGCCTGATGTCGGTTTTGACGGCCTGTTAGACGGAGGTGCCGGTCGGGATAGTGGGGCAGTGAGTTCCGAACGATCAAGTTTGAGACAACGCAGGTCCCCAGACGGTCCAGCGATCGCTGGCAACGGCAACACGGAGCTCGACAGGTCAACACGAAATCCTTATCTTCGATCACGTTCTGCGTGGGTGGGACACTTATCTGTGGGCAACTCTGATGACGAACAAGGATCCGAGCGAAGAAGACCAAATCGAGAGAGCTCGGCGACATCAGGAAGCAACGCACATGCTGGAGAGGAAGACTGGATGGGAATGCAGCGTATTGTGCGCAGCCTGGCGCGACGTGAAGATATCCCTGATGAATGGTGGGCTGAGGCTGGCCTCAGTCGAACACTACCAGGAGATGGAACAGAATAAAGCGGACCGAAACATCCATTTTGCATTCGATTTAAAGCGAGTTTATTAAAAGGAAGGAGATTACTTGGTTACGACAAGGTTCAGAAGGCGTTTCAAAGGAAAACCGGTCAGTATCTGGAATGGTTCCTTGTATCATAATTGTATGGTTGGTTACATCCAAGCGTGGTAAAGTCCAGGAAGCTCATAATGGAAGTTGAAGTACAACAAGCTCATATTTTAGCACCGCTATCTTGATTCTATGAACTGATGTAAACGTTTGAGAGTGACTGCCGATATCGTTCTTATGAGGGGAACTGGAGGGGTTTGCATAGCGCTCAGACACACCACATGTAGGCCCTGGCAGATCCATCTTGATGTGGCTTGAGAGACCTTGTCTTCGGGACGGCTGCGTACTTCTGGCTGCGATATCTATAGATACAAGCAAAGAATACGAGGACATGAGGTATCAAGATGATATGATGTTCTTTCAACTGTTCAATGTTCTGTGTTAGCTGATGGGCTGTACTGGTCAGCCCGTGAAAGCACGCTCCTTTGGCCGGCATGACTCTAAGGAGCTTGTCGAAGTATCAAGTTATGGGTGAGGTTTTCATAAGCCATATCACGGGAACTAATTCACTGGTATGAAGACTTATTGCAATATAAATATGGAAGCTGAGATCTCATGATCGATATACACTGATTACCTTAGTTGAGCCCTCTCTCTTTGACTCCTGTAGTAGATTATACTGATCAAAATGGATCAATTAAACGCGTATCCGAATCTGCTATCATTACCTGGACTGGTAAGAGAATTGAAAGACACCGCATTGATGAATTCCACAACCTCTGTTGTTGATGGAGGGCGCGAGACATCGTCATGCCAGCGTCACGTAATGCTGAGCCAAGCGGGAGGCGCTTTGATCAAAAGGAAATGCAATTTCAGTTTACGGTGCTGCCTAGAAAAAGAGAGCCTCCGTGCACGATATCGATCGACAGTGAGATACGATATCTTTTCACCCCTTGTTTGCACGCAGCAAGTCATGGTCTGGACGATAGATCGGAAGATTGGCAGGCAGACAGGCCTGGTTCTGGTGTACAGCCGGGATGAGACGCATTAGTAGCCCGAGGCTAGATCGGCGTCGTGACTTGAGAGCAGGGGAGTTCGATTGGGTTATTGTTGGTTGTTCGCTTACAGTCCAAAGTGATCCTTGACATAACTAGTAGTTGAGGCGTCGGAGGAGCTGGCTGAAAGAGAATAACCCGGATGTCTAGAGACTTTGTGTGACGGGCATTCCTCAGCAGATGAGTAGTACCTTGGACATCCAATTCGTTTGAACGTTGGCTACTTGCCTTAGTCGGCGGTGAGGCGCGTCAATGAGGTGTCGTAAGCCCATTGTTGGAATTCTGGGGATGATTGACTTTATTTATGACTCGGCCGAAGATGTGCTCTTTGTTTATGAATTCCAAGACATTGTCGAGTATGTACAGTACTTTGCCCAATGAAATAAGCGGAGCACATGCTGTTGACTTACAAGGAAATACCGATGTTGAAACTCAAGTCGCGTGTATGTGTGTCTGAATGCATCCACCGGGCTGCCTTACATGGCATGAGCATGAACCTGTTTCAAAGGGGAACTGGGGGTTGTAATTGAGAATTCCAAAACAAGACACTTGTCTACTCAAGAATATGAATTCAAAATCGACATTGACATCATCATCGAAGCCTACATCGTCTCTCTTTTCTCAGTGTAGCATGGATTGCTTTGTTGTTGAAGTTCCATGACTGGTGTAAGAACAAGTTCAGCCCGAAGCTAGTGGGGCAGCCCTGCAAGCAGCCTTGTAAGCTTCGGGATGTACATTCACGGCAGCGGTCGCAGGGCGTTGAAGAGCGCTGGACTTGCAGCGGCACGGGCCCCCGGGGATCCCGTTAGCAGGGCAGGTAGAAGTACCGCAGCGCAGGTACAGGCGGGCAGGTTCCAGTTGGGTTGCGAGACACCCGAAACCTAATGGAACAACACCTCCAGCTGCAGTCCCCAAGCCAGCCCAGCGCATGATTGATTGGAGATTGATCAGTGGTTTTTGGTGCATTCGAGGAGCCGAATTTCCGCCCAGTTCTTACTTTTTTTTACTCTTGTTTTTTCTACCACTTCCTCTCTTAGCAACCTCACACGCACTCGAATCGCTTGCTGTGTTGTTCATCCCGTCCCTCCTTTTACCCTGTTAGCGAACCGCACGAAACGAAACGAACAGGCTCCCTCATCCCCCTCCTCGATCACGCTGACGACGTCGACCAAGCTCTTCAGCGAGCCTAAACTACCTTGCCTTGCCTTGCCTACCTAACGACAACACCACCCACCATTCTCAACCAAGAGCTCGATATCGAATCCGATTTCGTATGTAGAAACGAACCGCCTTACGCCGCTCCGCTCCCTTGCTTCGATCTTTGCCGGGAATGACATCTTCATCTTGGCCTAAACTTCGTCCTTCCTCTGCCGCTCGCCTCTTCTCGTCTCGAGGAGGCAGATCCCAGCTGGCCACAATCATAGTCGACCATTACTGAGCGAGAGAGTGCTTGAGAGATGCTGCCCGAGCGGCAGTACCACGCCAATGGCCGTCCCGCCGTGGCCACCCGCGATCGACCCTCCATGCCTGGCACGCCCTCACGGAAAGAGAAGCTTCGGGAGAGCTCTGCCCTTCAAGATCCTGGGCTCAAGGACTACGTGCGTATATCCTGTCGCCGATATCACTATAGTGCTTGGTCTCCAGACATTTAGATATCTGGATAAGCGCGGGACCAACAGGGTTTTGCGGAAGTGATGGCTAATGTTTACCTCTCCTGCGTATAGCGTTTAGGTGAATGCCTTGGGAAAGGTGCTTTCGGATCCGTGTACAAGGCTTTCAACTGGGGGAATGGCGAGGCAGTTGCTGTGAAGCAAATTAAGCTCGCAGATCTGCCTAAGAGCGAATTGCGCATGATCGAGGTGGGTTGTCTCCAAGCTATACTGATGCTTGATGATATGCGGCTTGAAGCTGACATGCCTGAGTTCCGTTTAGAGTGAAATTGATCTACTCAAGAACCTTCATGTAGGAATCCTTCCCTAGAATAGACTTGGTTGTGTAAGCTAACAAGTAGTAGCATGACAATATTGTCAAGTATATCGGCTTCGTCAAGTCGGTTGATGCCCTTAACATCATCCTAGAGTACGGGCCTCACATCTTCTTGCGAGTACTGAAACTAATGGATCTAGATATTGTGAAAATGGCTCCTTACATTCAATCTGCAAGGCCTACGGCAAGTTCCCCGAGAATCTCGTCGGGGTCTACATGACGCAGGTCCTGCAGGGACTGCAGTATCTCCACGACCAGGGTGTTATTCACAGAGATATCAAAGGCGCCAACATTCTCACCACGAAGGACGGCACGGTTAAGCTTGCAGACTTTGGAGTTTCGACTAGCACTCTGGCTGGTGGTCAGGATAAGGAAGCCCAGGTTGTCGGTACGCCATATTGGATGGCCCCTGAGATCATTCAACTCTCTGGTGCAAGTTCCGCCTCGGATATCTGGAGTGTCGGCTGCACCGTTATTGAGCTTCTTCAAGGCAAGCCTCCATATCACAACCTGGCTGCTATGCCTGCCCTATTCGCAATTGTCAACGACGACCACCCCCCGCTACCTGAAGGCATCTCTGCGGTAGGTTTCTCCAAAGTTACTTTTGCTTGTGTTTGCTGATCTTGTCAGGCTGCCCGAGACTTTCTGATGCAATGCTTTCAAAAAGACCCAAATCTCCGTGTAACTGCCCGCAAACTACTGCGTCACGCTTGGATCACAGGATGTCGCCGAACAACGCAAGCGCCTGTATCACGGACTCCAGCCAATTTCAGTGATGCTGTCGAGGAAGTCAAACAATGGAACAAAGCCCTCAAGTCTTCAGAATCCTCCCTTCGAGCGTCGACAGGCTCTGAAGGTGGACCTCCAACAAGGTTTCTCGGCGGAACCCCTGCCAAGGGTTCTTTATCTCTTGCAAAGCTCCGACCCGGCGCTGAAGCATTCAGTAAGCCTGAACTAGCTGGTACGTTCAGAACCTAATGCCTGTCCATCTCTTTTGTTGGAGTGGACGGGCTATTTGATCCGCGCCCTTTATCCCATCGTTTTCGTTTTGAGCTTCCTTGGGGTCCGATACTAATCTAATAACAGATGACGACAACTGGGACGACGATTTTGCGACAGCTATCTCACCAAGCGCACTACAACTACCTCATCTTAAACCGCAGGACAACTTTGGCGGTTTGTTATCGAGTGACCGCCTTAAGGCGTTTGCATCGGTGAATGATGGAAGAAATGACAGCAATACGTACGACGACGACTTCGAGGGGGAGTTGATGACGATAAAGGGGCCAAATCACTGGTCAGATAACGACCCTCAGGAACAGACGATCAGGCCTCTACCAAAGAAGCCTACCAAGGCTCCAGAACCTCTCAAAGGGCACAGCCGGAATAAATCGAGCACGAGTAAGGCGGCCGTGGGCGCAGGCCGGACCAGATCGCCTACAAAAACTCATTTAAATAAGTTTGAGCTTCCCTCAAGACCAGATCTTGTGTATCGGGAGCATAGCGTGGAGGACTTTTCGGATCTCTTTCTGGACAATGACAGCGTTTTCACTGGCAATGTGAACCAGGCTGTAAGAAGAGTAGGTTCTATATGTCAGGACCCAACACCAATACTCACATGTATACAGAACTCACGACAGAGCGATGCACCGCAACTGTTCCACCCATCTGACCTTACAACGTTACCAAGGTCGATGCAGGATCCTGTCGCGGGTAGCTTAAAGAAGAAACCATCATCTCGACCTTCCGTTCTTCCTGACCGGCCAATGCGACGAACACGGTCATCAATAGAGATCCAGAAATTCGCAGAAAATGACGACGAAGATTTTAGTGATATTTTCGGACCCGAATCATCAATAGCGGAAAAGGAGGAGAGCGAGAAGGGGTCCGAGGATGGCGGATTGATGCTCATGTCTCGCGTGTCCAGCAACTCCTGGCTAGGAGACGATGAAGACGAGGACGATCCATTCGCATCGATGGATCCAGGATGGGACGAGATGGACTTGGAAGCCAACATCGCCAGAGACCGACACGCCAGATTAGCAGAGAAGGTGGAGGACCTGGTGAGATCTTTGAAGACGACTGAGGGCGAAGATGCCCTGGCTGAGTTTTCAGAAGATCTGGTAAGTGTTGTTCATATCATAGGGGGGACTTTTACTAACGTACTACAGCTTGCCCTACTTTGGGAGAATAGCGAAGTGAAGAACCTAATCATCAGCGCTCACGGGTTATTGCCAATCCTTGAAATTCTGGAGCCCTGTACTGTCAAGAGCAGACAATACATGATCCTGCAACTCCTCAAGGTCGTCAATGCAGTAAGTCTTAAAGTCTTTTGTCTGCCTGTAACTTGCTGACATCTCAGATTATCCTTGATGACGTGGAAATCCAAGAAAACCTCTGTTTCGTTGGTGGTATACCTATTATTACCAAGTTTGCTGCCCGCCAATACTCGGACGAGATTCGTCTTGAGGCAGCTGCTTTTGTTCGTCAGATGTATCAGACATCGACATTAACCCTACAGATGTTCGTATCCGCAGGTGGTCTGAACGTACTGGTTGAGTTCCTCGATGAGGACTACGACGTCACCCGAGACCTGGTTCTTATTGGGGTCAACGGTATCTGGAACGTCTTTGAGCTTCAAGGACCAACCCCCAAGAACGATTTTTGTAGAATCTTCTCACGAAGCAAGATTCTATATCCATTGGCGTTAGTCCTACACCGAGTTCTCGACGAAGAGGGCGAGGATGAGCTTGGTGAGCTCGTTGAAGGGCGAATCGTCAACATTTTCTATCTCTTCAGCCAAGCAGAGAACTACGTCAAGGAGGTCGTAGCGGATCGGCAGGTGCTGAAGAGTGTACTGAAGGATCTGCGTCGCATGACACCGATCCATCAGATCACAATGCTCAAGTTCATCAAGAACCTTTCTATGCTCTCAACGACGATCGAATCACTGCACTCAGCCGATGCCATTGAGTTCCTGATCGATCTTCTGAGCTACAGTATGAAGAAGGGCCAGACACATTTCCGCGAGATATCCAACCAGGTCCTTAACACATTATTTAATCTCTGCCGGCTCAGCAAGGAACGACAAGAGGATGCTGCTGTTGGTGGCATTATTCCTCTCCTTCTCCGTATCATGCAGACCGATCGTCCCCCGAAGGAGTTTGCCCTCCCGATACTCTGTGACATGGCCCACTCAGGGTCCAAAGGTCGTAGATACCTGTGGCAGAACAAGGGTCTCAATTTCTACGTATCACTGCTTACAGACCAGTACTGGCAGGTCACCGCGCTTGATGCCATCTTGGTCTGGCTACAGGAGGAAACAGCCAACGTAGAGACCCATCTTGCTGACGGCGGCTTTACACGAGCCATTGTCAGCTGCTTTGGAACTAATAGGGTCAACGCCTTTGACTCCAACCTACTGGAACCGCTACTCAAGCTACTGCGCCTTAGCCCGTCAGTCGCGGCGTCGCTAGCGAAGCCCGAGATGTTTGCTGGCATTGCGCAGCGGTTGAACCACAAGAAGGCGGTCGTGCGGCTTAATCTCCTCAGACTGGTGAGGACTATCATGGATGCTTGCGAGCCTGGACTGGGCAGCGGTGATGGAACGAGATCACTCAACAGCTCTCAAGTGAGGTCTCTCATGGCTGCCATCCAGACTCTATCAGAGAAGGACTCGGCTGTCCTTGTACGGAACCTCGCTTCCGAGCTCGTGCGATCCAATATTGAGCCCAGACCCAACGAGGGTGTGCCCAGTGCTGTGCCAAGCGTGACATCATCAAGACGGTCAGGATCCCGACGCAATACAAGCTACACACCTCCCGGCTTGCACTCGTCCATATCTGTTCCGCAGACGCCCACTCATAGGAGCCGTGCCAGTCTCGCGGGTAACGCTTATATCGAAGTAGCAGCCAGTCCGCGCCGGACAGCTGCCGTTGAACGAGAACGAGAGGGAGTGCTTTATCGGCCACGGAGTAGGGATGGGCCAACAGGCATCCCCCGACGTGTCAGCGGCGAATTTGTTTCTGCCAAGAGCCGCCTCCCTCGCACATCGTTGGCTACCTCAAGCAGCTCTCGGTCGGCTATCGGGATCAGTGCCCACGGTAACAGCCCAGCCCTTAGCTCACGCAGCGAACTCCCAATGGTAGCCCGTAGCGAGAGCAGCTTGAGCAATAAGGAAAACGTAGGCCGCGCGCCGAGCAGTCGTGATGGACTCAGTAGTAGAGATAGCAGTCTTGCGTCAGCCGGCTTGCCAGGAGTATCAGAACGAGTGGGCATAAGTAAGAGACGGAGTCGCATGCCCGGCGAGAGCAAGTGGCCATGACGAACTGAACTGAACTGAACTGAACTGAACTGAACTGAACTGAACTGAACTGAACTGAACTGAAAGGAAACGAAGAAATAAAGACGAAAGACGAGAGATGAGCGAGATGCATCATGAAAACGCACGGCATGATAGAACAAGGGGAATGGATGGTGGTGGTTGTCATACCATGATAGATATAAGGATGGGGAAACGCAGATGAACTGCGACCACGCAAGGAACAAACAAAAGAAAAGACTATAAATGAAAATAAGAGGTCAATATGAAGCAATTCGCTATGTTCAACACTCTACTCCCCTGTACCGCCTATGCTGTTCACTTCGTGGTTTTCCTCTTGTCCTTCCTTCCTTCCAAGTGTAAGTGAAGTTCTTTCCCTCCACATCACACTCCGCACCAATCCCGACCACAACACCACCGTGATATTTCACAATATCATGAAATGGCGAAAAAGAACACCCAATAATTGCAGAAAATCGCAAAAAGATAATCTGGAAGGCGTTGGGATTGCTCCCGCCAGGGCTTGAACCTGAGACCTTCGCATTACCGGATACTCGGAATGAAGTATTAGTACGACGCTCTAACCAACTGAGCTACGGAAGCCAACCAGATGTGTTTGTTGAAGAGTGGTGTCCGAATTTGAGCTCTTGACCCGTCACTGTGCTATACGTCTGTAGCCGTGAGTAAACCAGGGGGGAGAAGAAAAGGTCAGTGTAGGCACGTATGTAAGGTGACAAGCTTGGTCTGTATTCTCTGTCTGTCTCACTAGCGATAAAGTGTCGGTCATGGCTCGTTCGTCTGTGGCTGTGCAGCCACAATCCGTTCCTTACAGTCAGGACTCAGGAGTAAAAGCTAAGTCTTCTCTTATAATAAGATGATTAAAGATTATATTAGAATTTAATAAATATATCAAATAATAGCTCAAAGCTTAGGCTATAAGATAATAATAGATTTTAATAAGTTTAGGTAAAATAGGTATAATTTACCACGCAATTGTTATGAGATGAAATCCGGCCTTTTTTTCTTCCCTAGGGCAAACATGTCTTTTAAAGAAGGATTTGCGTTCCAGTAGGTGAAATGTCGCCAAAGCTGAGTTCAATGATGACTGAGCATACCGAACGTCTTCCATGTAGTCAAGTATTACTGGGCAATTCTCATCTAGAGCAGTCACGATAGAACAAGCAAACGTCAAGTGGCTTTCAAATTGTGATTGTGCCATTGAAAAACTATCTATGGATTTGTCCACCCCGTTACCAGCACATCTTGGTCCATGACAGGATTTTAGGCCTTCCAACTGCCTATGTACCCCCTCGACAACATCGAAAGAGCCCGGTTTCCTCACACTCGGGCCATGACCAGTAACAGAGAAAGACATGTGAAATAACATAACGAATGCAACGAAAGCAAATATCAAATTTGCCGAAACACTGTCCCCGTAGGAACGCCGGCCGTGAATCACATCAGGGGCTAGTCGATTACCTCGCAGAGGTTCTCAGACCAGGCTTGTTCCCCGGTGATGGTTCTCATCCTCATTGGTATAAAGATTCCTCATCAACCCCAAATAACCCTTTCGTCCATCTAGGCTGAGACAAGATTATCCCCGGGCGATTCCCCTAATGTCGTGACGAAGTAAAAAAGTCTGAAGGAGAGACTGTGAAGCGAATTATAAACTTCTGTAATGGTAAAAGTTCGCAAAAAAGACAAGGAAAACGTGTTTCATCCACCCCATGCAGATGGCAACAAGACTCCCAGCGTGATCAGAAAAGGACTAAACGATAACCATCAAAATGCAGTCCGCCAGTCCGAGCAGTCGTATGAACAGAAAAAAAAAGTCCGGGCGCGTAAATCGTGACAGTGAGGTTTATTGGCCGAAGCGTCACCTCTAAGCAGCAGGAGTGCTCTTGGTGAGCACCAGTCTAGGTGCCTTGCGCTGGCTGTCGGTCGAGTCTTGTGCCTTGGCTGCTCGCAGAGCGCCGTTCTTAAACACGTTGGCGAACGAGCTGTTCTCGCTCTCGGTGTTGGAGGCGATACTCTCCACACTATCGACGCTCTTGCGGGCCTTCTGGCGAGAGCTGGGACGGTCGGAACCAATAGCACCCCAGCTTCCACTGGTAGAAGTGCGCGAGCTAGGGCACTCCATATCGCCAGCCAAGCTGCCAGATCCGCTGCGGCCGGAATCGGACTCGTTATCGGTGATAGGGGTCGACGATTCCTCGGCAGTCTCGGAAACGGGGCTCATGCTGCCACAAGAGCTACCAGTGCCCTTACGACGCTCGAGGCCGGCACGGACGAGGTTGTGGACAGCAGAACGACGAGTACGAGCGGAAAAGTTCTTGCTTCCCTCGTGCTTGGCAGTGGGTTTAGCCTTGAGCTCGTCCAATGAAGGGGGACCACGGGGTTGGCGAACAGGGTGCTCTCCAGCACGAGCCTGGCCAGGTCCATAGCCACCGGTCAAGGGAGTCATGGGGAAAGTGGAAGTCTTGGGGCCAGCAGACTTGGGAGCGTCAGACGAAAGAGACGCGGCAAGAGCACTGTTGACGGGAGCGAGAGACGAAGCCTTCTTGTGTCCACGGCGGAAAGCGTTGGCAGAGGGCGGAGGAAGGGGGGTAACCTCGGTGGGAGACTCGTATCGCTTAGGAGGCGAGTTGCTGCGGAATGAGAATGGCTGAGACTCAACAGGAGGCGAGACCTGGACCGAAGGAGTGTTCTGCTGCTGGAAACCGCCGAACCCGGGAGTCGAGGGCTGCTCATTGTAAGGCGATGTTACCTGAACTGAAGGCTGCGGGTTCTCGACAAAGTACTGGCCAGTCAAGGGGTTATAGTAGATCTGCTGCTGCTGTTGCTGCTGCTGCTGTTGTTGAATGTGTTGCTGCTGAGCCTGTTGGGTAAGTGCGGCTTGAACAGAGAGCTGCTGCTGCATGTTTCGGAGATGTTGCTGCTGCTCATACAGGGCGATCTGCTGCTGAGCGATCTGGGGGTTGTTGAGGTTGAGCTGCTGAAACTGCTGGGCAGCAGCCTGCACACTCCTAAGCTGCTGCTGAAGGCGCTGCTGCTGCTGGGCCAGGTACATGTTGGTAGCAAGAAGCTGGGCATACAGGTTGGGGTCCATACCCTCCTGGTTCTGCTCTTCGATGGAGAGCTCAGGGGGCGCCAGAACCTGTTCAACGGTATACTGCTGGCTCATCATATTGTTGTAGTTGTTCTGGTTGCCATATTGGGGGTAGGCCGACTTAGGGGCGTTGTAAGCGTTGTCCTGGCCCATGCCATGGGCGTTTCCAGCCATGGAGTTGCGGGCGTGATGTTGCGTAGTGGGAGACTGCGGGCCGAATGAGGCAGCAGTAGCGGACTTGGGAGCTGTCCTGAGGCCGGCCAGAAGATGAGAACGGCTGGTGCGAGGGGTGGGAACACCAGGGTCCTTATCCTTGGTCTGGTTGATGGAATCAAAAGACAGCGGCTTGGGGTTCTGGCCACCTCGGCGGGCAGCGAGGCCACCGCTGGGCATGGCGAGGCCGTTGGGAGCGAAACCGTTGGAAGACATTTGAGCGAGACCGCCTGCGTCCATAGCTCAAAGCGGGATTCGCGGATCTAAAAGATTCGAGAGATAATGAAAAAGACAGAGAACGTGATTTGACTAATTCTTGTGCTCAAGAAGTAGTCTGTCGGATTAGAAAGTAGGGTTTGTTGAAATCAAGTCGAGTGAATTATGCGTTGTGGGTATATCGATAAAAATCGACAAAGCGTTAAATCTCGACTGGTTGCCGATAGAACGTATGTCGAGGAAGATGTTGCGTTGCGAGAGGCCAAAATACGCAAATCCAAGAAGCCGCAAGTATTGGGAGCTGAAGGAAAAGTAGAGAGAGTGTCAGATGACAAGTCTTGAACTTGCCAAAGATTAGAATCTGGAGTAATCGTTGCAGTAAACAAGCGAAAATTGTTGAATGAAAGGGCGATGCGAAGACGCAATCAGTGGAAGAAGGATATCGAAGTTTCGAGTGGCGAAGATGAAAAGATGATCCTTCGACGGAAAAAATGGTTCTTGACGAGAAGGATCAGAAGAAGCAAGCTTCAACGTAGAGACTTGCTCGACCGTGATCAGGTGACGAAACCGGAATTTGTGGATAGGTGAGATTTAATTCACGCTCAAGCGGCGAGTACGCGAGCACCAGCTGGTTGTTGTCTCTCCAAGACAATTTCAATCAGACAACGTCCTCCAAACGATGCCTATCCAGATGTGAATGATCCAGGTATTACCTTCTATCGAGTCCTCCTCTTGATTTTTTTGTTAAATTTCTTCTTTTCGATTATTCTGTGGGTGAAAGTCTGTTCGCAGTCTGTTTTTCGAGGACAGTGTCGAGATTAAGCTGTGGTGTATCCGCAGACCGGAGGCGGAATATGCGATAAGGCAAAGAATCGACGAAAGAATAATACAGAGATTAAAATGTGGTTTTCAGGTATCACTAATAGATGCGCCTTCCAGAACCTCAGAGTTTTGATCTTGTTCCTTCAAATTTCCGTTGTCGTTTTTGGTGGAATTGATTGGTTTGCGGTGCGGTGCGAATCGGGCGAGCGAATGCGTGCGGGCAGATGAGAACGAAGTGACTCGCAAACGCGGACGCAGTGAGAATTGAGGATGCGGTGCAACCGAGGCGACGAGGGAAAGAGGGAGGAGAAGAGAGGCGAGGTGGGAGATGGAAAGAAGGAAGGGCGCAAATAGTGGGCGAAGGAGAGAGGAAGGAGGAAAAAAAGGAAGTGGTGGAGTTTAAGTCGAGACGGAGGAAGGAAGGAGTGGAGGAGGGAAGAAAGAAGTGAGAGCGCGCGAGTGTGTCAAATGGAGAAAGAGCAGGAGTGAGAAATGTGGGAACCACGGAAGCCCTTTGCTTGGCGGGCGGGTGTGCTGGGGAAAGGAAGGAACGAACGGAGGCGATACTGTGCAGTGGCTTGATCGTGCCTGCCAGTATACAGTGAACTTTCAGGTACCTACTGTAGGCGGGCCTGGTACCTTCCCACCGCCTTCAGCGAACCAAACCTAAGAGATGGGAGCGTCGTTCCAGGGCTCTGAATGGACAGCGGGTGTACAGTGCATCACATACAGCTTGGATGTCCTTTGAACCAGTGAGCGTGTGTGCCAGCCCCTTGGGCCATTTTTGGATATCGCATCCTCTCCCAGTCCCAGGGCAGCTTCCCCTCGCAGACTCACCCAGATTAAAAAATAAGTAGAAACGCCCGGCAGTAAGGATTGGGCGGATGGAATGAAGCGACAGGGCTACGGCAGGTTCACTTGGTGGCCAACGCGCTACTACAGGCTAGGTACTTCCTACCAGAAGCTAGGAACGGGCAAGGGGCTTGGACTATATCGACAGTGTCTGAACACAGTACGAGATCGACCTAACTTTGATCACCTCATTCATGCCTGGGGAACATGGACTTCTTTGATGCTCGGTTGCGTTAATCCATGCTTTACGGGCACTGACTCACCAAAAGGTTTAATTGATGACGAAGTTCACCCCATTAAATTTTCGCTTGCGAGCAAGGAAATGTTAGGGTACGTACGTATGCGCACAAAAGCAGCTCATTTGCGATACGAACTCAACTATTGCTACCTAGCAATTAGGCGGAAGGTAGTTACGGTTGTCGCATGAGCAGACGAGAATCCATGGAGGCAAAAGCTCCCCTCACGGTGGCCAATGAGTGTCTCGAAATAACACCTGAAGATACTAACTTGGTCGCGCAGTAGTCTCTTACCAGATAGCGCGTGACAGCCCAGTAAGGGCCTGGAAAGGACCTCCTTCTGGTGGGGATGGCCAGCTGGCAGAGACTGAAAGAGCTCGCTCATGCAATGCACTACGACTCTTCTCATAGCTAACCCGCTAAACAAAAACGCCTCCTGGAGCTTACATGCAAGTGGACAACGACTCACAGAGCGACAAGGGTCCTAGAGGTCCATCATCTCCAATCAGGGACGCTTACGGGCGCCGCGACGGACATGAAGCAGCCCTCCAAGGGGTTAAAGCCAGGGGGGCACAGTCTCCAAGCGGCGTTTTGGCGTTTGATGCCGCCAATCATACGAGGCCATTCAGGGGATTGAAGCGTCGGATGTGATGGAAGGATGGATCCTTGCCGCTTTTTGTAACGGCCTGATCGGCATCCATTTCTTGTCTCGACTTTGGTTCACGGGAGTTTCTTTGACTGTGCCTCTTTGTGTTGTCTGCCTGTTGCTATATCGGGCGAAGGAAGCCCAAGAAAGCATGCCACGTTGATATAGGATTCCGTGAATCGTCAAGGTGGCATTAAGAGACTCCAGCAGGTCTGAGCGTCACTGTTCTGATCCATAAACGAAACATCGTGATGGAAGCGAGACACCGGAGATGACAGCCGCCACTGGGATGAAAGATAGCTATCGACATAGCTTTCCAAGGAATGAACCGAGTCCCGAGCAAGAACAATCGTCAGCAAGCCAAGGATGAGTGTCAGTCGCAATTAATTATCCCAGTTTCAACTACGTCGAAGGAACAAAGACATGCCTGCATCCACTGTTGGGATTCTATTTCCTGTCAAATTCAACCCTGTCATGGATCGCCCATGATGGGCTCCGCCATGCAAAGCATGTCTTGCTTGCTTTTTTCGTCATGACCGGACTCATCGGACAAGATGAGGCGGAGTCAACAATAACTGTTGATATTGATTGTTTACAGGGTCTTGTTGATTGACGCTTCTCTCAGCTCTGACTCTACTCGAAGTCCTTCCATCGGGATTACCGCTAGCCTTGCGTTTAGTATCAACACCAACACCTACACCAACTGCATATACGACACACAGGGTCACCTTGACCTGAATCTTGGGGAACGGACCATCCCGTCTTGCTCAAGTGTCAGTCAGGGAGCATCTCTTCCTCTCCTTCTTCGGGCTCTGGATTCGGCAGCTGGATGCCTATCATGGTCAGCAGCGCTCAAGGCCCTTGTCCCTTGTTGGCAGTCTCGCAGTTGATTGCCTGGGCACAACTCGATTCGTATTTTCTCCACGTCTCGAGATGTTTCATAACCGCGGGCCTCCTTGTCAATTTTCCATTTCAATCCATCGCCCTGCCCTGTCCTGCCCTGCCCCGTTAGGGTTTGGGGGCTAGGCTGGCCTAGGTCCAAGACCCTGGCCGACGCGACACGTGCCGTTGAAAAGTGACGCGCTCTACCTATTTCTCAGACGAACCGAAGCCTTCAATTTTGGTCTTTGTTTGTTTGTTTCCAAATATACATCTTCAACGGGAGCCTCAGGTACGTTACGTGTCTTGTTATGCTAAATAACCCGGTGGCTTTTGCCCCATTGTCTGTTCATTTTGGCCAAGCTGCACCTTGAAAGACGTGGCTTATTTTTTGGAATGAGCTTTGATGCAGCGTGGACCCTTGTCTGGAGCCATCGAGAAACGAAACACTAGCCACCGAATAAGTCAATAAGCGAGTGTCATCCTGCAACCAGACGCAGGTACGTGCTACCGTACACACACACAAAGAGAGTTTCGAGTTTTGTGTAACTGTAGGATCATACCTCAGAACCCTAATGGTCGTATTCAAACTTAACATATAAACTTTGACGATTCAATACCTACTAGACAGCTTGCAAGACAAGACAATACAAGACATGATCAAGACAACATGCCCCAAGGCTGCGCTAGCTAATTAGATACCCGCTCCGTGTCTTCAGACTAGCTAATACTTATCAGAGACATGTCTTGGATCCCCCTCGTTCTACCCTTGGCGAGTGCACGGGGATCAATCATTCTTGCTAGCGATGATATGGGAATGTGTGTTGGTTCTGTGTCGTTTCAGTGGTATAATAAGTTGTTGGTTGAGTGTCTCTTTTGAAAATGCAGCCTCAGCCAATATCTCCGGCTCTGGGTGCATATTTCGGACAAATGCGATGCTCGAAAATATGCACATTGGCGCCCAGCACAACCAACACCTTGGTGACTATACCGTCTTTGTCCTTGCAGCAACATCACGAACCACTGGAACATGCACACTTTGAAACTGGCGCTTGCTCCCGGCCCTCTCACTCACTGTATACCTTTCACCGACTATGTCTAGTTACATTGACCTCGTGCATCAACGCGTCTAACAAGACCAATATCAACACCCACCAGCCGCCCTTATCGCGCGCTCCAACGGCACAGCATCCAATTATTCGTCGATGAAGGTGCGGTACAACCTGACGATGCAACTGTGCAATCGCTTGCAGATGTGCAACCACCATATCGCCTCCACGGCGCTTACAAGGGGGAGAGTTCTTCCCAATCCAATCTGTATTTGCATCTCTTTTTTGCTTTTTGTCTTAGCGTTGCGTGTAACCGACGGTCTAGAGCTGCTCTTGTGATTTGCCTGTCTCAGACTTGCAGCCGCCGTCGCGGTTATGCCCGAGTAGTTCAACTTCATAGCGTCAAGCTATTGAATTGAATCAACACGGGGTTTGTGACCCTTGTAATTAAAGATTGAGATGTATGCTTTTAAGCGTAGGGACTAGTTTTGTTGTTTTCGGCCGCCGCCGATGGTTGCATTTGTGGTATATTTTTATCGAGCTACCCTGTACACATAGTATGAGATGCCTCACGCAACTTCAATGCATCATGAGTGTTCAAGTAGTTATCGAACACTAGTACAATAGCAACCATTTGACGGGTATTTACGCCATTAATGGCTTGAACCTAGTTAATGTCATGTCCACGCGCACGCCTGCCACGAGTCGGTTACTACTAGCTTCAGGTTCAACAAACCTTGTTCGATGTTTGAAACTGGAAGATTGGAATTAACAAGCACTAGTAACACACTTACTAACCAACTGAGGTTTCAGTCAACGGCACTGCAGTATTTAACGTTGGCACCGGCAATTCCGTTAAGCATGGACCGGATTGTCGGGACTGTCTTGGAATGGGTCGAGTCATGCTCTAGACTATCGTGGACATGGCATTTAAGAAGTTGCCAGCCGGATGCAAGAATCCGGGGTAGAATGTGACCAAGGCGTCATTTTACTGTGATTTTGATTCCAGTTCATTAACCAGCCTCGTTAATGCTGTACAGATCTTGAGTACAGCTCACAGGTTGACGACATACACCTATCTATTGATTGGTACCTACCTATATCAGTAAACTACGAGCCTGGTCTAGAACCGAGGCATAAAAGGGCAACTACAAACACAAGAACGTTTCATACCTAAACCATGAATGATTGACGCCAAGATATCATCTCTTGCCGAGTCATCCGCAAGCTTTGGAGACAAGACCAGGGCATATCATAGTGTAACATGATGTTGAGCGCCATCACAGTCTTCCAATCGACGCATATTGTGACGTCTCCTGTCCCAATACTTTCATTTCGGCTTCTATAACAAACCGTGGAAATCAGCAGTCGATGAGCTGCCTAAGAAGTCTTACTTCCAACTCTGTCTATAGGGATTCAAGCTGGCAAACAAGGATCTCCCGGGTGCAGCTTTCCCAAATTGGGACCAAGCAATGATGTAAAGAGATAAATGCCAATTCTGCATTAATCTTACCTGCAAGAAGTATTGCTAATGCCCAATTGTGGCGGAGTGAATGGATACTTGTAGTGATGCGCAACAGAAGCCAGCTCAAGGTGACCTCTGGCCAGTACTTTCCACCGAAAAACAAAGAATGTGAATTAGCAAGAATCAAGGGCCTATATCAAAAGTTTCGAAGAGTGATGGGAGAGTGCTGCCCCCCTTTATCACCATCGGGATGTTGCCCTATCTATCTTCAAGAGTCTGCTATCCAGAGTCCCGGCCAGCAGACATAGTAGGGCCAGCGGCCACAACGACAAACGCCTCACTCGAACTCGAGAAATATCGCTTATAGCACTAGTATCTCTGGGAAGATGATAACGAGTGGCCTGAATAGCGCAATGGTGACCAGCAAATTGTGCATCTTCCTAGCTCAGCAGAGCATATCACCGGTTCAAGAAACCCATAGGTGAGAGCCTTATTAACATGGTTTAAGAAACAAATTACAGAAATATAGTATTGATTCAAGCTGTAAGTGGAATTAGAAACAACTGAGGAGGACTATCCTGCAAGTCCCAACCTCTCCCTACGAACACGTAACTAACCCATTATACCCAAGTCTTCTATCAGAAGCGTGGCGAGCAAGCTTGAACAGTGCCAGGATAACGAAGAGTGAAAAAGATGCTCACCCCCCCGGAATTATTCATTCTCTTCGTGGTCAATGGTGTGCAATGCTGTTCAGTTCCCTGACCATGAGGTTGGTAATCCACCAGGTTGCCCATGCCGACTTTGGCCAATTCGAACCTTCTCACGAACTACTAGAGACACTTAGAGCTTTCCTATCATATATATATATATATTAAGTAAAGCTCGGTAGGCTAACTGACAAGTAAAGTGGAAGCTCGGGTGGTTGACTTACAAGCTAGTTGATTGACTGTTTGGATGATTGACTGGGGAGTAGTCTTGCAGCTTCGTAAGTTAAAAGGTGAAAGTCAGAGGATGGAAGACTTATTTAACAGGCAGTAGTCCTCATCAGAGGGGTTTATGCCCTACAGCTGGTCTTATAAGCTATTCATGTTGGACAGAGTTAGTTGAGGTAGCGTTATAGTGGCTATAACTGGAAGTAACTTTATTGATCTGAGTTACTGAGCTATTAACCCGAGTACTGTGTTGTTATTATTGGTATTTCTGAGGCTTTTGTGATGCCCAGATCCCTTCTTGGTAGTACTAGGTTAAGGCAAAATATGTATAGTAATGTTCACCCGATAAGGGAATATGGTCGAGCAGTTTACTAAGAACTTCGCCGTGAACAGGACATCTTGTTCAGATACCCTCAAACCGTCATTCCTGCCCAAAACCACGTGTCTTGAGACCTATAAACGATCAAGTACTGTTATGGACTTCTACAGATAGATTGAGTCCAAGGAATTCCCCAACATTGGCTGTAGTTGAGAAGCTCAACTGTCAGGACAAGACATACCTTGGAACCGACGCATCATAACAGATATACATCTAAGAATGTCTGACAGAGCTCCAGAAGCACAGTGATAACAAGGGGCAGTTCATGGGTAATAAAACATGGAAAAAGAAAGTAGAAGTAATGTGTATCAGCTGCAAGACAGGAGTGACACTAGATCTCTACTCCAAGATCCCAAGCCCGCAGGACATAAAACCAGGAACTACAAGGACTAGTGACCATATATGACCGTCATAAATGACACCCACACATCAAATCTGCACAATCCAAATGCGGATAGGTAGGTAGTATCCAAAAGGGGCATCAATTTTCGAAAGACATCAACCTCCTCCCTTGAAGCAGCAACATGCAGCCAACACTCTGCAACTGCAAAGCCCATCACAGCGGCAGAGTGTTTCATTTCCCAGGGTGAAAAGCAAAATGCACAAAACACGTCATGTGCCCAGTTGACAAAAGTCCCTTTTGTTCGAAAAGTCAAGTTTCGGGGCCGTTTATATAATCCCCCCCGAAACGCTCTAAGCAACTGCACGTCAAACAGCAACAACCTTGATAATCCTGGATCCTGTTCTCATGGCCTGTTTTATGCTCCTCCCCCACAAAAGCCATCATCCAAGGAGGGGGGCTTGTATCTGACCGTTGAGCTAGTTCCCTTGGCAGCTACAGATTTGGTCTGATCGTACCTTGTCTACTCCATCCTAAACGACCCTCCCTGTGATGACTGACGACTCTATTCCCGTCCAACATCCACTATCAGCCCTATACTGTACAACAACTCCCTCGTCACCAGGACATGCACATAATCTCCTTCTCCGTCTCATCACAGAGGCCAGAGACCACACCCCCAGAGCCATGGCCGCA
This sequence comes from Fusarium sarcochroum, assembly GCA_013266185.1. NCBI lineage: Eukaryota > Fungi > Ascomycota > Sordariomycetes > Hypocreales > Nectriaceae > Fusarium > Fusarium sarcochroum. The sequence goes on along the minus strand of JABEXW010000096.1, from coordinate 54,360 downwards.
ACCTCCCCGTGATCACCCGCTCACCGCACACGACCCTGGGATTCCTTTCGTCTCACGTAAGATCTCTATTTCATTTCCCACCCGTCTTGCCTACTCTGGAGGGGAAGCAAAAAACAGAAACCGATGCGAAGGCGCCGTTGCCGCCCCCCTTGTGCTCTCCTCCTGTTCGAAGGGGCTTACCCTGTGGAGTTATCATAGGCCAAGACTCGGTTCACATCGCCGATCATAGCGCCCGGTAAGACTGGGATGGCGGGTAACCGACTGAATCCGGCAAATGGTGTTAGTCGTTGGTGTTGATCTTCCGTCCTAGCCTGCATAGGCTGGATGACGCGCGACGATGCCTACCTCTTAGCCTTTGTGAACTCTGTGATACCTCCAAGCTTCATGTCCAAGCTTCATGGTGATCTCCCGGATTGTTGCTGTATTCGGCAACCTTCCTCGGGCATCGGTTATCTTTTCTTCTGGGGCATGTCCGAGGCTTAGTCCTATGATAAGCACTTGGAAGGAATGGACTTTGGTTGGCTCCTCTGTAAGGCTGACGAGAGCTTCATATCTGGAAGCTCGTGATATGGCCTTGAGACTGCTTACATGATACACGTAGTCGAAGGCTGGCCCGAGAAGCGACCCATGAGGTCCGATTGGAAGGCGGTAGCAATATTTAGAACTCGTTGAATAGATCTGCGAGCGGCTTGGCTATGGAATCAATGTGGGGCTTTGAATGCATATACTGATGCTTGTCAATGAGAATGGCCTGGGCAGTTGCGCTGTGAGACTTGTGGCGTCGGAAAATATGATATATGTACGAATTTGAAAGAAAACAGGTCATTATTTCATCATGAGCCAAGATCTAAACCTCGACATAAGTAACTGTATGAAATACATCTTCAGTTCCACGCTCCCGTGGCCTAATAGCCAATAAAGTACCTTTAAGGGGTATATTATACTGAAACGGCGCAAAATGTACATCCAAACCCAAGTAGAACCAAGTGAGACAATGCGCCGATTCAAAACAACGGCGCAAGCCGCAGGCCGCAGAAGCAAGACAAGAGGACAAGAGGAGCCCTGCCCGGAAGCGCGGCTGTTGTACCACATCCACCCTAACATCAAAAGTCGTAAATGGTCGTTACACATGGAACCCTATGCCGAACCACAAGTGCCAATCATATTTGGTCAGATATGTCAACTGACGACCGCACACCATGGTCGTTCCGAAACATGACAACTCGTCATCGCATCTCCTCAGGCCGGACCGTTGCGCCGTAGAAGCCACCTCCGTGGTTCCCGCCAGAGGCCGCACACGCAAGACAGACACCGCCGCCATAGACACGCGTATGTCTTGTCCAACCGGCGCCCTCGGCATCTAGAACACCGATAATCTCGCCCTGCACGCCGATCTCCACGGTTCCTGCGTTTGGTGGGGCTGGTGGCAGCAATGGACTTGCTGGTGGGTAGGAATTGGACGAAAAGGTAAGATCGGCAATATCCGACATGCCTTGAGATGACTGAGAAACGGGAATCCCGATAGGAAGTGTCTTGTTGTAAGAGCGCCGACGGGGGTTAGAGGGTGATGATGAACTGGAAGGTAGAATAACGCTCGTCGTGGATGACATATAATCTGGGTTCGGCTGACGGATGAAGCTATCCTCACCTGGTCGCGGGCGGTCTTCAAATGTAAAGACGGCGGTGCTCAGCTCAGGCGGCGTTAGAGGTGGTGCAGGAGGTGGCCGCGATATGACATGCGCAGACATGAGATTGTCCGTATTTTGCCAGTTGGAGTTGATGGCTAGTTTCTTCTCTGTCGGCTTAACTTGCAAAACATCCCCACCATCGATACCCTCATGGTTGGCAGGCTGCGTAATGACCTTCTCATTCATTGTCCAGATAGGTTGCGACGGCAATACTCGAGGATACGACAAGGGTGAGACAGCGGACCTAGTAGGGAGGATTTGCTGGTCTAGACCGCGCATCTGTCGCAACCATAGGTAAAGCCGAAGGACGCAAAAGCGTGCGATTACAGCAACAGCAAAAAGTGCGAGCCCAGTTTGAAGAGTCTGCAGCGAGGGAGACAGCTTGTTGAAGTAGTTGTTGTGAGTAGATGTTGTCAAGGTGGTGTCAGGTGTAAGTTGGGCTACACCTCGATTTGTTACGGGCATGGTGCGTCGTTTAACTCAATGATTGATTGATATATTCGCGGAAACTTAATTTGGCGCCGTCGGCGACTTGGCGGGGCCTTCAAGTCACTCTACTTCTGCGGTCAGACGGTGACTTTCTGGGGGGATGCTTGCCCGTTGCGTTGACAATCCTCGTCTGGTTTGGTAGGGCGGAGTCAACAAGACGAGAAGAAGGCTGGGCTGGGCTGAATGACAGGGTTGTCGGTGGCCTCGGGCGATGTCGATCCAAGGCTATCTTTAAGCACCGCGGTTAAGGGCGCTTGATCAGTCAGGAAAAGGAGTTTCTGTTTGACAAAAAGAGGTGCCTGAGTAAGCTTGAGTGTTTCGAAATAAACTTGGTGGTGGCTTGTATCATATAGATTATCTGGTCGATGACTCGATCACTGAATATCGCCCGACCCAAAGCTCAATGTGAAGTATTACTGGAGTCGGTAACGCCGACTTACATCAGAAGAATGTTGTCAGACGGTGTCTCAGTAATACGAAGCAATGGTAGGTACTGTGAACTATCTTGGGAATCGGAGCGAGTCAAGATAAGGCTTGAGTCGTGATAGAGTAAGTCGAGCGTGGGTTGAGGGTTGTTATTCGTGATGCATGTAAGAGGAGCCAAAGGATCAAAGTCCAAAAGAAATATCCGCTATCTGAGCAGGTTAACCTAGTTGGGGACACGGAGTCTTATATGATAATCGTATATGAACTGAGAGAAGCGGCCAAAGCATGGCCAGCATGTAGCAAGCCAAGCCAAGCGCATCACTTGATGACATCCGGGCCAAATGTTGAATAATAGTACGACACCCTTTTTCATCCACGCCCTGTTTCTTCAAGAGTCTAGGCTGGGGATACGGAGTAGTTGAGCATGGATTGTTTTGCAAAGGAGCGAAAAAAAAATGCTTCAGACAGCCTCTTTCGAAAACGCTACCAATCGAGGCTAGGTGTGGCTTCGGTCCCGGGACGTGGGTACGACACTTGACGACGTTTGGCTTTTAGGGGTGGCTCTGGCAAGTGGAGTCGTGGATTTCTAGACGAATGTCAGGATTTGGCAATGCCAGAAGATGCGTGGCCTCTCAGCCTCTGTCGGAATAGGTTGAACAGTAAAAGGTTGTTCCCGACGAAGGCCTCGCAATGTTGCTAATACGGCGGGCGGTTGATTGCCCTACGCGATATTTTCTGGATGATCTCATGGTGAATTGAGAAGTGACTGGGATTGTCAGATGAAACATCAATCGGACACAGGGTGTGAGATCCTAGGGAAAGGCGTGAGATTGCAATGACATTGCAAGCTGAGCTGGACTGAGCTGTCTCAACCAAAGTGTCGAACAAAGGAACCCGATAAACCGTGTGCCCGCATGTCGCCAACCGTCAACTTGCAGCTGGCAACCAGGTCGCCGGGCGAATAGAGTCAACGCGAATTGGATGATGGTGTGGGAATCAATGAAGCAAAGGCACACGAAGTGCTCGCGCCAAACCCCTCAAGGGCGTGTAGCAAGAGACGTTTGTTGCAGACTGCACAAAATTAGGATCCCTGTTTTCAGCGCTCGAGGGTCAAAGAAGGCGTCAGAGACACAGAAGTCGCTTGGCCAAGCCGGGCCATGATGCCCCACGATCGCACTGTAATCTGCTTCGAGCCCCAGAGCCCGCAGACACCCCATCGAGCCCTGCAGATTAGTTCCCTGACCAAACCCAAATCTGATGAGTTTGGCGAGGGAGTGACGCCAGAAGGCGAACTAAATTGAGGATTTCAGCTGAGGTGAGCCCTACTTGTCGCGGCGCCACGGACCAGAGGCAGACCCTTGTCGCGAGCTTGTTCCAGACAGGGGGCGTCTCTTGGCGGCTATTGGCCAACTTGTATGGGACGACGCCGAGCCCTGTGATCTTTCGGGCGAGACAAGGCTACAGCGGGATGGGCATTGGGCAAGCCTCAAGCCTCTGCAGAGTGCAAATGCTTGCTGCATGTATCGAACCGTTTTCTGTAGATCTGGAGCGGCCAGTTTGGCCTTGTCTGACACGCACTGCCGCACAGGATCGACAAAAGTGTTCAGTCGCGATAGACTTTTCGAAGAAGCCTTGTGAATCTAGTTCATCGGGCTGAGCGGTGTGCTGTATTTTCCAAACATGGTGTAATGGCGTTCAGAATGTCCCTGCATGAGGCGCTTCATTGCAACCTTACGACAAGTATGTAATATCCGTACAGTAGTAACGGCCCTAAAGATTATGGATCCTTCTGGCTTATTGTCAAAGTCCCCTACCTAGGTAAAGTCAGTCAGTAACGAACGCCTGTGGCATCGAGACTGATCCCTAAGAAGGACAAACCGAGCGACTGTAGTTGATCTTCAGCCAGCCAGAGCCATAAGAAGGCATCACAAGAGCGTCAAAGGCGGGGCAGTATGTCATTATTCAAATTGCCTCTGCATCCGGTGTGAAAAGAAAGTTGAAGAGGATAATATTGTATGTGGAGCTGGCCACTCTGATTGCCATGGACTTTTGCTAGTCTGGAAGAGCCCATGTAATTGGAATTCCTCTTGATGTGGTACGAGAGTCAGTCTTGCGGGTATCTGCGTCATTTTGCGGGTTTGCTTTGGCATGCTGGAAGGGTAGGGTTTGATCTTGGCGACTCTGTTGATTTGATATTGTACGTCTGTCTGTCTTGAAGGATGATTAAGTAACGAGTATTTGCCCAATTATTTACTGACTGTACCGTAGCCATGTTGGGTAGCTGTTGGCAAGCATTCGTTCCCTGTATGTGAAGGCCACGCGGATGTCGATGCCTGCTACAATGACATGGCATAGCATGTCATTGCAGCCGAAAACCTCGTCTCGTTGAATTCAATCGATTCTGATATCCAACCGATACTATTGCTTGTGGGTGCTTGCTCTTGAATCGTCCAGTGCAGTCTCAAGTGTGACACCGATCAGAACAGACTCAGCTGAAACTGGCCGGTAAGAGGCACGTGATTGGACACAGAGAGGGAAGGAGAGAGGCGGCCATCCCTTGTTAGGCGGAAGGCTTGCAAGGGGCGCCTGAGGCTTTGGCACTTCCATGTAAAGGTTGCCGCTTGGATCTGCTTTATCGGAATAAACAACCAAAGACATGGCTCAATCCCGCCTTGTATTCCATACTGCATACTGCATACTGCATCTGTATGCCATACCGGTACTACCACGACAGGGATACCTATTATTTTTCTTTGTAATCATGATATCGATATGCATTATCGCCAAGGATGATGTTGGTACAACTCTTACTGCTTTCTCTGTTGGTTCAAGATACTTGCCAACTTGGCTATGGTTGTTGGATCATCACATTTTTAACCCTATCATATCCAACAAGCCACAAGGACGCGTGGATCAAGTCTACTTGATGCAACAGCGACATGCCGTGCCCGTCAAACAGCCAGTCGAGTCTGGTCCGAGCCCAATGTCTCGCTTTGCCCCTGCTGGCGTTTTGGAACTGCTAACTTCTCCAGCGTTTCGGTAGCGAATTAAAGACAGACGATCGACGACGGCGGCAACCTTGCCCAGCTGGACGCTGGCTAGACACACGGACGGCCGACACGACGATGGATGGTCTGGGCTTTAGGTTTGTCAAGTAAGTGGAGGGCCGAGGTAACTATTGCCCGTGCTAAACATCCAGGCGATCCAGCAACTTACGCCAAGCTGCTAAGGCTGCCCACGCTTCTAGAAGGTCGACTAGGGCCTGTCTCTTCGGATCATGATGGTTGCGACGCTGCGCCTCTATGCAACGCAATCTCTCTATGTCTCAGTCCAACACAGAGCAAGGAAACAAAAGAAAATATTAGGAACGCACCCCTTCGCATATGGCCCACATCGGGTTGGCAACCCCAGATATTTCAAGAATCCCCAAACCACAAAGACCTTGTCATTATGCAGGATTTCCAACCTGGACGGGTTTTCAGCCGGGATGGGATATTGTTTCGAGATGCCATCTTGTTTCCTTGGCTATAACCACGCAACAAGCAATGATCTTCGTTGTGCATCCGCAGCATCCCCATCAGGTTTTCCATGGGGTTTCGCTGGGTCTCACGACGTTTTGATTCGAGAATCATCTCTCACAGAATTAACACCAAGTTACCCTTGGGATAACAAAGATACAACAAACACGATGCTCATTTTGCACATGCTAGTGGCTGGTGTGCGCTTCCAGCCTTGGGGACTTGGAAACCCAGTCAACTAATAAAAAAGACTACGGTTGTGGGTTGGATCTGTCCTCAACGACACCTTAACAGAACCTCACTACCAGTCCTCCTCTTGTGCTCGAAATTTTGTTCAAAACTCGTCGCTTGCATATGATCCTGGTTTCGGCAAGTACCTTTACGAGCAATGGCCCAACCTGAATTAACCGGAACCCCAGCGTCCGTGGATCCACGCCGACATGATTGCATCCAAACTCCGCCATTACGCCCTGGTCCCACGGCACTAACAAGGATTAGTCTACCACTCGTTCAATGCTTCTCATTCGAAAATAGCACCCTGTTCAGCCTTACGAGTTCGCCCCCACCCACCCCTTGTCAGATCCTTGTCAGGTGTCACATCCAACTCCAGCCAGTCTTTTACAACCCTGCAGGCCACTCGAACACCAGCGGAGGACAAGCTACAGATAGGAAAAGTTCCTTCAAATCATATCAGGTTTACAGATCCATGGCCTAGGACTTATTCGAGTCTAATCCTCGTGGATTCAGGGGTATAACAGCACTTTTCTTATTGTTCTTTCTTACATGTGGATGATTCATATTCACCGCTTCGTAACGGAACTTCCCTATTGAGGGCTGTCAAACCGTTGCCTCCAGCCTCGTGTTCCTAGGACACGGACTTGCTGACAAGGCCACGACTTATACACATGCATAAATTCTGACTGGCGCAACAGAAAAGAGACTCACTTCGGCGTTATTTCAACGACATCGGATTGCTCGGCCTCATTGCTTGCGCAAGATCCACGACGCCTCTTGCCACTGTTACTGGTCAATTCGTCGCATTCGCGTTCGACTCAGGATAATACGCGCGCCTCTGCATCCGGATCATCCATAGCCTGGCAACCATGAGTCGCTTTCGCGGTGGGCAATGACATTCGCTCCACACGACATGCCCAACCAACAACCTGCCATTACATCTCACCGCTTGCGTCAAACATAGATTCAACCAGCCTCTTGGCATAACCAAAGTCCAAATTACCAGATTTTATCAGGGGCTCATGTTGATTACGGAGTACTCAACCCAACTATGTCAGAACCACCAGCCACCTCACGTACCCGCTCATGCTGCGAAGTGATACAGCTCACATGATTAAGAGTCATGCGGTCAGCAATCTCTGGTCAAGGTTCTTGCCCCTAACGAAACACGTAAATCGCGATATCCTTGTCGTTCACAGCCAGGACATCGGTGCAGACAAGGCAAATTCTGACAGATCCGATCAATCTGAGAACATGTTGCCTAATACCGGGAACAGCATCAACAGCAGCACAACAGCGTAATTGGTTTAGTGGTAAAATTCTCCGTTGCCATTCGAGCAGCGTCGGGGAGCCCAGGGTTCGATTCCCTGATTACGCAGTGAAGCTTTCTATTTTGCACTTCTCGATGAAGTTATATACTTTTTGTCGCCTTTGAGTCTTGGTGGTGTTGAGTTCCAGAGGTTGAGACGAAGGTGGAAGGTTGGCTCAACCGCAGCCTTCCCTCCCTGAACAGCCCAAATTGTGGGTAGTTGATACTCCTTAATGAATTCAGAGCTTTCCTGGATCTCGGGGAAGTATTGTTGACAGCCACAAGCTGGCTTCAACTATGCTCCGGCGTTATGGTTCTCGTGCAAAGTAGAAGGCTTTGGCTTGCGCATGACCAAGCTTCTTTGAGAGTACAACTCACGAGTTGCCGCTCCTAGACACTATTTTCAGCCGCAATACCAGCGCCTCTCTCCACTGGCGCCGTCGAGTTAAGTAAAGCACAGCAGTCTGCGGCTGGCTGACAAGCCTCGGCGCTATCTTCAACTTGCCAGTCTTCGGTCCCGATAATATGGATTTCCCCCTCTTTCCAGTGCCTTGGCGTCAAGCCATCTCGGCAGTGCACGTTAGCGATCAACCTTGACTGAAGACCTGGTGGTCGGTTCCAGATTTCACTGATCGAGCTAACTTAGTTCAGAGTTGAATAAACAAGCATGTATTTCGCAGGTTCCAATTGTCTCGCTTGCGCTCAGGTCTATCATACTAAACCACATACACCCAGCGCCCGTTCCATCGTATAAGTCTGGCTCAGCTAAATCGTACTAGTATATCGCCCTCTTCCAAGTCCGTAACTTTACGCGCCCCTCCCCAAAAAGGATATAACAACCTGTGATCAAAACAAAAGAGACAAGAAACACCAGGCTAGTTCTGTGATGAGCGACCCAATGATCTTCTTTACATGCCAACTGACAGTTCCATTGGCTCGGCCTCCATACCGGCGACCGTGCCATCTTCTTCCCGTTCTTCCTCCATCATCTCGATCAGGCTGTCCAGGTTCGTATCCAGGCTCTCGCCTTCCTTTGAATCGAGGCATCGCTTCAACAGCCGTCTGTACTTTTCGATCTTGTCCCCCGTGCCCACCGCACTCAGCGCTTCCACGTAGTCCATCTCAGCCTGCCGCTGTTCGGCGAGCATCTGGCTCAGCTGCCGTGCTAGGCTCAGCCTCTCCTCGTATGCCTCTTCCTGCATCCCGCCATCACCGTTGATACGACTCAGCTCGCTGTCCACTGACCGCTGGACGTGTAAGCGGTTCTGGTGTGTGATGAGCGACAAGACCTGGTGCTTGGCCAGGTTGGCTTCGTTCATGATCTTGGATGCTGCCTCGTCCGGTTCCAGCTGCGCCTCGACCTCTATTATGTGTTGTCGAAGAGCTGTCAGCTCTACCTGCGTGTTGGACAGGATCCGTTTCGCTTCTGTCTCTGCTACATCCTTCTCACGCCACTCATCTTCGTAACTCTTGGCCAAGTCCTGGAACTTCTCCATGATCAGAGGTGTGATGCGTGACTGTACGGTATTTGCTGCCGCAGACTGGAAGACCGTTGGAGGTTGTCGATTCGCCTTTTCAATGAGTGCATCCTTGAAGGTGGCATGCCGTTGAGATTCAGGGGCAAATGGTGATGATGACCGCTGAGGCCCACGGTCCTTCTTCATAGCGTTCAAATCCGCAATTAAATCCTCCGCTCTGATTCCTTCATTATTCGTAAGATCCGTTGAAGCGTTGCGCCCTAGCAATGCTCGAACACATTTCCTAGCGTTTCGCTGCGCCGCGAGATGCAGTGCTGTATTTCCTTCGTTATCCTGAACGTCCAGTAATTGTTGGAACGCACTGGTTTCCAGGGTCTCTTGTAGCTTGTTCAGGATATTATCCAAATAATACCGTGAGCATGATGAGTTGAAGACTCTGCCGTTCTTCATCACAGCTGCGTGATGGATCACTGTACAGCCCATGTTGTCACGGGCGTCGAATGTTTCGAATAGCTCTTTCATCACCACTGGAAAGCTCTGTTTCTCATAACAGTTTGTGAAGTTGACTGAATGCATAAAAGGAGTTTCGCCTCGAATGTTCTTCACGGTGGATGATGCGTTGAATCGTTTCAGCTGCTTGACAACGTCTACATCTCCCATAGCTGACGCCCAGTGAAGCGCCGTATGATCTTCGGCATCGATAGGCCAGTTGGGTTGAAAGTTGGCAGGCGGATCGGGCTTTACTGCTGGCTGCTCTGTTTTACTAAGCAGAAAGTAATCCAGAAGCTCATCGCCATACAACGCATGTTGTTGCTCGGTAAGATCTTGAAGGTTGCTCTCGTCTCTTCTGCGTTTTCGGCCTGTGCCCGGAACTTGGGGTATCTCGAAGCGTTCATCTTCGGCCATGTACGACGCCGATGCCACTGTCAGGTTATCTGGGGTATCTTCATCTCCCATCAGTGTATCACCATCCTCATGAACTGGGGCCGGTGGCGGAGGAGGAGGAGGCGGGGGAGGATCTGATTATGGTCAGCTGGATCGCTAGACTTGTATGAAGAACTCGACGTACTGTTCCATTTCGGTAGCGGAGGGCGAGACTTTGGCCCTTTGGGCTTGCTTGCATGTCTAGGAGCAGGAGGAGGACTCTCTGCACCGGAAACGAACTCGAAGATGGGTCGTAATCGATCGATAACACTGTGTCGCTCTGCTAGTGCTTGTCCGCTCTCGAGGGGTATCCAGGTGCCTGAGTGAAGGTGTTAGCGGAGTAACAGAGTATGCAGAGAGAAGACGAACCTTGGTATTTTCCGTATCCTCCTTGAATCTTCTCGTGAACATCCTTTTGCACATCTCGCTCGAGAATTCGAGTTCGAGCTGGTTTGTCAAAACCAGCCGCCTTGAGAATATGTGTCGCATTGATCCAGTTGTCATGCCTCCTGCGCATAACATGTTCTTTCAGGTCCCCGCCGAACTGAAACTCGTATACAGGTATCTGAATGGCAATACTGGTTAGCACGAGTACTCAAAAGCTTGTGGTGGTGGGGTTGACGATATGGCGGAACCTTCAATCAAAAACATCCGATGCTCTTGACACAACTTTCGCCAGCATCGCCAGAAGTATACGGCCAATAGAGCCTCAGAATCAAATTCTGATCAAATAGAGAAAGACTTACTCCACTATATACTGCGGTGTAGATGCCAGGCCCAGTGGCAACGGGGGCTGCCTTAGCATTGGCCTTGACCATGTCGGCGGCTAAGATGAAGCAAGTCTGGAACCATGCGCGTTAATATGCTGGTGAAGGAGATCAATCGGAAGCTTGTAAGGTGAAGATAAAGCTTTGAATAAGAATCCACGTCATATGCGAGTCTGAATTGACTCTGGGGTTGTTCTTCTGAGTATCGCCAAAGCTCTTTGCTAAAGGTTCGAGTTGCCTAGGTAATGAGTGCACGTCGGTGACGCGGTCCACGGTGTAGGAGACGCGACGTTACGCGAAGCACTTTAATTGTTGTCTGCCTGAGGCTTCAAGGGTCCTCGGCCTCACGTGATTCAGCTGCCACGCCTCCTGAAGCTGGCAGATTGGCGGGCGCGGGCTTGGATAGCAGGGGTTCAACAAACAAATAGATCAATACCGACGACTTTTCGGCACTTCTTTTTTTGACGACAGCTTATGGATACGACGAGCTTCATTTGCACTGAGAGATTGTTGATCTGCTAGTAAATATTCGAAAAGTTGAAGCTGTTGCATGCTGTGAGCTTGAAAGGGCGGACGTTAGGAAGCTCAAAGGAGGGTCCCATATGGTAGCAACAAAGAAATTGGGACGTTTTATGACAACAGCAACACAAACGACACACAGGAGGCCAATCTGAAACCGACACGAACATGGCCGACTCTCTGCACAATGCGCCTATAGTCCTCGACAACGGATCCGGCACCATTCGAGCCGGTTTCGCAGGAGACGATCTACCAAAGTGTTTCTTCCCATCATGGGTTGGCCGACCGAAACATTTGAGAGTACTTGCCGGTGCCCTCGAGGGTGAGGTGTTTATAGGACAAAAGGCGGCGACGGAACTGAGAGGGTTGCTCAAGATTCGGTACCCCCTCGAGCATGGCATTGTCACCGACTGGGACGACATGGAGAGGATCTGGGAGTATGTCTACGGAGAAGGGTTGAAGACTCTCAGCGAAGAGGTTTGTAACTGGGCAAATTCAACTAATTAGCTATACTGACGCCCTACAAGCATCCAGTTCTATTGACGGAACCTCCTCTGAACCCCCGAAGCAATCGCGATACGGCTGCCCAGATCCTCTTTGAGACATTCAACGTCCCCGCACTCCACACATCCATCCAAGCTGTGCTATCACTATACGCCAGCGGCCGAACGACCGGTATTGTTCTCGACTCAGGTGATGGTGTTTCTCACGCTGTGCCCGTCTACGAGGGTTTTGCTATGCCCAGCAGTATTCGCCGAATCGATGTGGCAGGCCGAGATGTCACTGAGTACCTACAGACGCTGCTACGGAAGAGTGGATATATTTTTCACACAAGCGCCGAGAAGGAGGTGGTGAGGTTAATCAAGGAGAGCGTTACGTATGTGGCCCACGACCCACGGAAAGAGGAGAGGGATTGGGTTGGCGTGAAGCCCAATGAGAGCAAGTTTGCCGAATACGTGCTTCCAGACGGCTACAAGCTCAAGGTAAGAATATTTGTTCTATCTCAAAAACTCGCAAAGCTAACATATGACAAAAGATTGGTGCGGAACGCTTCAGGGCACCCGAGATCCTTTTCGACCCCGAAATTATCGGCCTCGAGTACCCTGGTGTGCACCAGATTGTTGTCGATGCCATCAACCGAACAGACCTCGACCTACGAAAATCCCTGTACAGCAACATTGTGCTCTCTGGAGGTAGCACACTCACAAAGGGCTTCGGTGACCGTCTTCTGACAGAGCTGCAAAAACTGGCTGTCAAGGATATGAGGATCAAGATCTTTGCGCCGCCAGAGCGAAAGTACTCGACTTGGATTGGTGGCAGTATTCTGGCTGGATTGAGTACTTTCCGAAAGGTTTGTGATATACCCGTGTATTTGATTGTTCCTCGACTGACTTGCGACAGATGTGGGTGAGCATTGACGATTGGCATGAGAACCCCGACATTATCCATACCAAGTTCACATAAGCGCCGTACACCAGCTTTTGAACTTGCATCTTTACGATGCAGCCTTAACGACGAGATCCGACGCGGGCATGCCCAAGCCCGCTGACCCCCGAATTATTCGTCGTTTGGACATTTATGATCGAGATGACCTTTGTGATGTCGACACACCCGCAACCTTCCACGACCAACTTTGTCCCGCTGCTCCCTGAGGAGCCGTTGATAGAGCGATGCATAAGCCTTGCATGGAATGGAAGATTTAGTGCTGTACGGGCGTGTAGCGACACAAGTGCAGTTGTAGACAACCTTTGCCAGATAGAGGAAGCCTAATGATACCCTGATGTGTTGAAATTGTGCCGTTTCTAAAGTGCCACTCTCGTGAACGTGCTATCATCGTAGAATATAATGTTTTTGTAAATGTCGTAAATGTAAACCACAATTCAGACGAGAATGCATCAAGCTGAGAAAAAAATGAAACTTTTATAATAAGAAAAGAGCTACGCTCGGGGGTATAATAATCTTCACCAGAAACAAACATCATACAGGCAAAGCAAGAGAGGAAGGGCAGTTCATATCGCCCATCCAACTCATCCATGCCAACCGTACATATATCCAGGGCATTTCGTTATTCCCATTTGCTCTGAGGTCCCCGCCTTTTTTAAACCCAAGTGTAAATGCCGTTCAACGCCGATCGCTAAGTCATATCCCTTTGTACAAGTGCCAATTCTTGGTCGCAGATCTAGTCTCGGCTGAAAGTGCTGCTGACACGAGCCCACAGCTTAGTCTTTGAGCTCAGAGAGCTGCTCGAGCTAGCATCAGATCCAGCATCGCTGTCCTTGCGGTGGAAGACGTTGCCGGCACCGCCAATGCCGACGTGGCCAGCGGCCATCTGGTCACGGGCGGCGATGCGGTCGTACTCGTCGTCGAGGGACACGCTTGGTTGTTCGCTGACCCTGTGGACGTTGCCAGCTCCACCGATGCCGCTGAAGAAGCGACGGGAGGGGGTGGTTTTGCTGCTGCTAGTTGTGCTGGGAGTGACAACGGTGCGCGAGCTGGAGGATGTGTCCTTTGAGGCGCGAGAGATGTTGCCGTAGCCGCCACGACCGGAGCGGACGTAGACGTTTGAGGAGGGGGAGGGCTCAGTGAGGATGTAGCTGGGCATTGTGGTGGTGTAAGTGGGAGTAGTGGAGGTTGAGTTGTGGTTGTATAGTTTCTTAGTTGATAACAACAATAGTGTTTGAATAGATTCAATGTCAAGTTATAGATAGACTGTCAAGAGTAGTAAGGCTCGAGAAAGGAAACTCAATGGGAGGTTGTCGTGGGATGGCTTGGTAGTTATACCACCTCGGACACCGTTCAAGGGGCCAGCCAACAACGACAACGCAATACTCCTGTTACTTTGTGCTCACCCCACAAATGGACCCGTCCGTGTTAGTTTTTTTTTTCTCTCATGCTTCTTTTCCCCCGCATTCTGGATCGCGTTGTCGTCATGTCAATAGGCCAAGCTTCCACACCTAATATTTTCCCACAATGGAACACGACCCAAGGAATCTCTCCACCTGGCTAGCCACCAAATGGGCAGACATGCTCAGTCTCCTGACAGTGTTTCCAGCGACGCTTTGCAGTTAACGGCAACCACGCCGCGCGTGTGATGTGTTGTAGTTTTGCACCCAAGAGAAATGGCGCTGTCACGCGGTCACCCCCAGATTTTGTTTGACCTTGGTTCCTGGAAGTCTAGAGTTTTTAGTATGTAAAAATTACCCCATAGAAATGCAGCTAGCAGAGTGATTGGCCAATGCAGGGATGCTAGGATCCACGGCTATTCGCATTAGCCGCATTCTGGAGACGACGACGTGCTTTGGATATTGGACCAGAGGCGATCGAAATAATGCAATTCAAACTCTTACTCACCTTGTCTTGTTTCCCCTCAGTGACGACGACAGTGTTGCATCACGAGACTATTAATTGCTGTGAACCTAGGAAAATATCATCTATACTAGGCTTTGAAGCTGCCAGGTGAGAAGGGTCAGTCGGAATCACCAAGATTGAGGTTCTCAATAATATCCTTATGAAGATCACAGAGCTAGAGAACAAGCGAGCTGTCTGTAGATACTTACTGGTTACCTCAAAATCATTCGCACCTTGATCTGTAAATAGACAGAGATCTTCCTAAGCGGAAGCAGGCTAACGGCGGCCACTCCCGCCTCCGCTCGAGGTTACGTACCTTGGATCTCATGCTCTGCTATGGGGATTGGTCGTTTTCGAAGTCTTTCCCATCTTTTACGAGATCAAAATCAAGACCCTGCTATCCACCTTTATGGTCGGGACATAAACTCTGCCGAGATCTACCAGACCTTACCTCACCAGATGCAATTCTAGTCTACTCTGCCGGGAGCAAATGGACAAGAACCGGCTATATAGAGAGAGCTATGAATTGCTAGAATAGAAAATGAACTAGGATAGGAGCTCTGTAAGCGTACGTAGCGTACTACGTAGTAAATACATACCATACGGATCCTCTTCTAGGAGATGGCCTGTACCACCCCACTGACGAAGTCCAAAAGTGGGAGCTTCGTAATAACAACTGGTATTCGGTCATCACGGTTGGAATTCTTATTGAGAATTTCCCTTTTCCAACTCTTACAAAGCTGCTACGAGGCAACGTCTCAGCCCCGGTAACCCCTTATCGATCATCAACACTAACCGTTGGTGTTTCGAGTTGACCGTTTGGTGGCTCACCTCTGTATTGGACGCTGGTCGTCTCCAGTTAGGTCCCTTGCCACACGTCCGGAACGATCAACGTTTTGTCTGAGCTGAAGGGAGCCGCGTCTCAAAATACAGCTCAAGTCAAGCGGACTAGACAACCCCTATGCATCAGCTCGCATTCCAGTTTGTATGAGTAAGTTCTGGAAAACACCAATTCAATTTAGCAAATCTCCTGATACAATCCGTGGCCTTGTCTGACTCCGCAGTATTGTGAACAACCAAGACCAGTTGTTAGCAAACGGTCTCCTCCGTATAGTGTTGATCTGCCTTTCACGTACCAAGGAAGAGAACCAACGTTGAACACAATTCAGATCCAGAAATTATAGATCAAATCCAAAGCCATCAACCTGTGTTTAGGTCAAATTATCGATATAACGCGACCGTTGAGATCTTTCAGCATACAGCTAGTGGAAGAAACACAAACCATCACATCTGATCGCGAACGATATATAAGTAAATAAAGCATTATGACATTTAGAAAGAAATAGATAGCCCAGCCTTCCAGTGTCTAGGTAAAGTGTACTCCATCCAACGCCTGGAACTGATCATTCCTTCAGATTCCAAAATAAAGGGCTGTAAAAAGAAGCACATCAGTGCATGCCGGACTTCGTCTTTCGGCATCATTAGATTATCAGAGAACATCCTCTATTTGCCCAAGCTCATCCAACCAAACATGCCGCATGCCAGGGACAGGACCAGGAAGGTCAGGATACCAGCACCGGCCTTGTCGCCAGTGGACAGAGGCTTGAAGTCCTTCTCGAGCTTGCCGTCTCCCACGTTACCAGCATTGGGGTTACCCTTGGAAGTACCTCCCTTCTTGGCCGTGGCAGGGGGAGCGGTATCCTCCATCAGCAGGGACGACACGGCAGCGAGGACGTTCATCGTCTGTCCAGCACCCGTCTTACCATCATACACACCACTAGCCCATTTGAACCCGCAAACGCGCTTCGTGTCGCCGCCAGTGCACTGCTTGATGGCAGCCGTGGCAGACTTTTCGAGAACAGGGAGAATCTTATCTTTGACGATAGGGGCGACATGGGTCACCTGTGACATCCAGCGGTGGACGTAGCCCTTGAACGAGTACATGTCGGTGGTGCAGGTGCCGTGGTTCTCACAGGCAATTTCGACAGCAATGCCCTTGGGGAAGAAGTTGGAAATAGTGGAATCGACAAGCTTGGTTACGCGCTTCTCCCACTTCTCCTCACCATCGGTCTGGACAAGTCAGTTAAGTTGTCATATAGATTCATATTCGGGGAGCGACTTACGTAGTTGTACATGAAGGCGGCACCTTGGAGGAACACACCAGCATTGTACGAGAACTGAGCCTTGTTGATATCGGTACAGTTCTTTCCGACATGAGCACCGTCGTAGACCTTGTAGCTCTCGGGATCGAGGAAGCCCACACCCTCAATCCAATCCCATGTCTTCTCAGCCCAATCGCCATAGGTCTTGTTGCCTGTGTAGCGAGCAAGTCGGGCACCGAGGTTAAAGAAACATCCGTTGGCGATACCTTTTCACACGTTAGTTTTGAAGTTCTCAGGGCACTCGATACGTTAGATCAGGGGGTGCTGACTGTTCTTGTAATCGTAACCGTTGTTGGTTCGAGGAATCTGCCATCGAAGACCACCGTTGCAGGTATCGTCGTGTCGATCAGGGTTGGCTTGGGTGTTGAATACAGCCTGAGCGAGAGCGAGCCAGCCAGGCTTGTCTGAAGGAGGATTAGGGAAGGCCAGCTCGGCAGCCAACATAGCTGACATGCCCCAGAAGCCTTGATCGTCGTTTCCGAGAGATAGGGTAACGTTGCCGGGCTGGTAATCTTGGTCGTCGCCCACTTGGAACTGCATGCCCTGCATCACCAAATCGTTGTATTTCGTATCGCCGGTGCACTTCCAATAATCCATATATGTCCCCCACATGGCACCACCTTCCCACCAGTAGTAGTCACCATTAGGTGGAGGACCGGGCAGAATGCCTGGAATACCACCTGGGTCATTGCCGTGATAGTATTCAATCAAGTCAGCTGCTAGTTGCTTAGCTGTCTTCTTAATGTCATCTGTGATATCAAAGTTAATTCCTATTTGCCTTTCGCGCAGGCGGTTGGTAAATCGCACCTTTGTTTGCGATGCTGTAAGGCGACTGAGCGCTGACAAGGCCGGCCGAGGCAAGCAGCGCCACGGCGGCGCCGGTAGAGTGAAACTTCATCGTGGGAGAATCCGAGCAGAAATCGAGCGAGCGACGTCGAGGAAAACGAAGAATAAAATCGGCGGTAGATAACGAGCGTTAAAGGCGCCCAACGAGGGCTCGGCCGGAGGGAATATCGAGCTGTGGCGCAATAGAGACGGTGATTATTATGGACCGACCAAGCAGTGAAAGAGAGAGTAGAGCAAATAGTAAAAAAAGATGACGAAGACGTAGAGTCTGTGATGAATCGATGTTGATGAAGAAGTCAAAGTGCCAAGGAAAAGAAATGGAACGGGTGACGGGGGTTGGGTTGGGCGTGGATATGCGTGGGAATACTGTAAGGAAGGTACCGCAATTAAAGGGAGCAACAAGAGGGAGGGAGAAACACAAGGCAGGACCAATGAGATTGCCAGTGGATCGGGAGACGGCGCAAAGAGGAGGGTGACACGGTGAGTTGAGTGGCTAAAAGCGCTTTGACTAGACGGGGGAACCGTCACATCAGGGCGTCAGGTACTTGGACTTGGACAGTAGTGTAGCTATTTTTTCTGCGGCGGGGACTGATTACGCATTAGAATGCGATCCAATACGAGACTTGTTACGGGATGTGGTTCAGAGGCTGCTAAAGATGGTAAATCGAGCTGACAGCTTCTTGACCCTGCATAAGCTCGCAGTTGATCATGCTGCATTGCCCTCTCATACACGAGGTTCTATTTCGTACTCGCTGCACCACTCACCTCTACCCAGGCACTATCTTGACCGTTGAACCCGTGCAACAAAAAGGTTTCCGCCATTGTCAAGAATGGAGGTAGCTCAATCCAGGTCTCCGGCGCAACGTACGACGGCATCTTACAGTGGAGGAGCCCGCCTTGCAAGGTTCTTCCCAGAGAACCACCCATTTTATTGCGCTTTTCCCGCAAACTTAATTCACAATTCTGGGTCTTCCCCAAATTAGCATTCTCTGTTATTTTTGCTCCCCTAAATTCCCGTCTTTCCCGCTGTTTGACGCTGTAGAAAACCCGGCAAGAAACAGATGTCGTCGAGTTCTTCTTCAGTGCCAAGACGCTTATCGGCACACTCAACCGATTCGCGACCCAGGGTCTGGTATGCCAAGGTGCCCAGAAGCCCAGATCGCTTGTCCCGTTCTGTAGGCTGAGTGTTCGCGTGGTCTCCCGTCTCGGCGCCGAGGAAATTGCTAGTACCTTGCACCACGTGATCCGTATTTCCGTAGACTTCGGGATTAATTGGACAATTCCAAGATTTATTGTACTGAACTACCAATACAGTCCATAAGTTATTTACAAGAGGAAGGACAGTACCCTTGTTTGACAACGCTCGACCCATCTACTTCTCCATCTTCTCCAGTCACTCTATCTCAGAGGATCGAGACAGTGGGGAACTAACTCTCTTATTAAAATCCCCCAGAATTTTGCTGGCGGACCCAGTATTCATTCAAATACAGGTTGTAGTAGTCGATTTTTCTCAGATATTCGGACCGAGTCGATACCTCTTGATTTTAATACCTAAATCTCCAGTTTCAATGGATGTTGTGGTTGAATACAAACAAAGACGTATGCAATTTGTATTCAACAATCAATATGCCATGACTCTCTTGCTTGATTATGTGTGTATAAACAAACCGTCGGGCTTTGTTGGCAATTAGAGTAAGAGGGCTGAATATCTATATTGTTAGAACTTCTATTACAATTCTCTCGCAATATGTTTGATAAAATGGCGGTTAGTCGAAAAAGGGCAATGGACTGTGGTCTGTCAAACAGCCATGATATCTGGCTTGTTTCCCAGGTAACATAAATCATCGGAATTACTATTTCAGGTTGTATAAATCGAGATAGTTACAAGCTTGAATGAGCTAGCCTTAATAAACGATTTCGGTGTCTCAGGCAACTTTCAACTCCGGTCTCAGGTAACTTAGTCGAATTCATGATACCGCAGCTTTTTCTCATTTACATTTGCCCTTTGTCGCAATAACATAGGATGAGTGAAATACCAATTAGATGTTGTTTGTCTCATCGATCCTTGTGCGCTGGATAACAAGCTACATTTCTTCAAAGGTTCCAAACGAAATTTGCACGACGTCGTCTCAATTCGACTCCTCAACTTGTGCATCATGTCGACGTTCTATCAAGCGTCTTGCTCGGTATATACATATAAAGTAGACCGGGGAAATATTTCATGATTAAGCAACGATGCTGAACATATAGACTGGGTAAGTATTGGCAAATGCCTTCTAATCAACAGTTTCTCAGGCGACTTGGGTGAGATGATTATTGAACAACTACCAAGAAGATTGATGAGACTCAGCTAAACGCCGAGCATATTTCATCAGTCAATACATCTATCCCTTGCTTGTGGTGTCTCGTTTGAATTCCGCCGTTGCACCACCGGCCTCTAAATTCGACAAGACGCAGCGAATTTCCATTCTGTAGGTACGAGGAATAGTCTTCATTCCACATGAAAGAACCTTCTAAGTGACTTATAACGATAATCCCTACGTATTTTGCCTGTTACCTATGTGAGAAGTAAAAACCCCAAGTACTTTTGATCAGAGTAGGTACTTGAAGTAACAGGTCAAGGTGCGCTTTTGGAAGTGATTGGGAGTGGCAAAGCCGTGCTAGAACCGGCCAAGTTCAGGAACAGGCTCGGCTCGGCAGGACTTTATCCCATCGTACGCGCCGTCAGCCAATCAGCGACTGGACCCTGACGACGCCAGCTTCAGGGGACGCTTTTAGTTACAGTAAGCTGTCCTTTCTGATTGCGGCTGGCGAGCAACGAAGCGACGACATCGATAATTCCAGTTTCGTTCACCAACAAAACAGTGGTCGGCGCTCTCGAACGCAACAGCTTCAAGACCACTGAAACCGGCTCCAATTGGTTTCCTGTCCTTCTGCTTTTTTTGTTTTCCCAAGGCATGCGGCACTAAGAAACCAGCCTGCGCATTTTGGTGTCGATCAAGCGGTTCTCGACGATAGTTTGCGACATCGCGACGTACAACGACCCCACGACACCTACACAGTTTCATTGTATATATTCGAGCTAGCAGGACTAGAAGACTTGTGCAACAATGATGAACGGCATGGAAAAGTCCGAATTCGACGAGGACAAGTTTGGTCCCAAGGAGGGAAGTTTGGTCAGCGCTTTTGATGCGTTCCGTATGTCTCCTGAACTTACTGGTAGTGTACCTGCGCTGACTCCTGTGTAGCCAAATCAAAACCGCAGTATATCCAACGAACTTCTGGAGGTGGAAAATGGACAGTCGCTGTGTCCATCATCTCGCTCATCCTCATCTGGGGTGAACTTGCCCGCTGGTGGCGCGGTGCCGAGTCTCATAACTTCGAGGTCGAAGCCGGCGTCTCACGAGAATTGCAGATCAATATGGATATTGTGGTCAAGATGAAGTGTGACGACATCCACATCAACGTCCAGGATGCCTCTGGCGATCGAATCATGGCGGCCAAGCGCCTCCGTACCGAAAGAACTCTGTGGTGGCAATGGGTCGACAACAAGGGTGTTCACAAGCTCGGACGAGACAGTCAGGGTCGCGTCAACACTGGCTACGGATGGAACGAGTTGGGCTATGAGGAAGAGGGTTTCGGCGAGGAGCACGTCCACGACATTGTTGCACTTGGTAAGAAGAGAGCTAAGTGGGCAAGGACACCCAGGTTCAAGGGTAAGGCCGACAGCTGCCGCATCTACGGAAGCCTGGACTTGAACAAGGTGCAGGGTGATTTCCATATCACCGCTCGAGGTCACGGATACATGGGCAATGGCGAGCATCTGGACCACAGCAGTAAGTCCAACAGGTGAATATGTCTATGTCAGCTGACCAGTCTTTCAGAATTTAACTTTTCACACATCATCTCGGAACTCTCTTACGGTCCATTTTACCCCTCGCTCGTCAACCCCCTCGACGGTACCGTCAACACGGCTTCAGACAACTTCCACAAGTTCCAGTATTACCTTTCCGTCGTGCCCACCGTTTACAGCGTCAACTCCAAGTCTATCCTCACCAACCAGTACGCCGTAACAGAGCAGAGCAAGGCGGTCAACGAGCAATACATTCCTGGTGTCTTCTTCAAGTACGATATCGAGCCGATTCTGCTTACCGTTCATGAGAGTCGCGATGGCCTCATCAGCTTTCTGGTCAAAGTCATCAACATCATAAGTGGTGTTCTGGTCGCTGGACACTGGGGTTTCACAATCAGTGACTGGATTCACGATGTCATTGGCCGCCGAAGACGTAGCAACGGCGGAGTGGGTGTTTTGGGATCGAAGGAAGGCTTTGATCAGTAGATTGATGTAGGATGAGAGATTATACAACGCATGTAGCATATAGCGCTGCTAGAGAGCCAAGCAGAAGGAGTTATGGCTTGGGGTTATGTACAATTGTGGACATTACGGAGTTTGGGTTAAAACATGGGAATCTGGTTTTAGCATAAGACAATTGATAACAGACGTACGCACAGCAATTGGGTGATATCCTGATGTTGCCATGTGAAATGGTGAACTGATTGATCTCTACTATTCCTTATTACGGATATGATTCTTCTCGACGATTCACAGTTCGTAGTGATGCATTATTAAATTGAGGCTGAGTCTAGAAACTCAACGCCTCTTCCAAGCGACAAAAAGCTTTTGAGGCAACGCACTTTTTGCCCGGCTACCCGGTATCGTCGTATTCAAAACGCCGCCATGCTGGTATAGGAAGAATAGAAGTATGGAACATTCCAGTCACGAGAACAGAATACGCTACGGAAAAGCCCATCAGACAGGACCCTTCGAGACGCGGTAGTGCATCCATAAGGCTGTGGTCGTTTTCTGTCAGCATCCATTGTCCATGTGCCCCAACAGAGATCTGGTGACTCAAACCAAGAGCCTTCGTAATCAATTGACCTTGGAAAGCGGAGTTTGGTTCAGGTGATGACTCTGATATTAGTTTTATTTAAACTTTCCTGATTTTTGTGTATTTTATTTCATTCCCTGTCTCGATTACGAGGTAAGGCGACGCGTCTCCGCCGCAAGAATAAGAACCAAGGACTTCTTTGTCGATACAACTTGACGGGGCAAGGGTTCAAGAGGTGGGGTTTTCACCTGGAAGTCAAAGCCTATGACGACACCCGACAGGACTGGCAGAAATGAGACAGTGGGTGGGGTTTCTCGAGATGGATGTTAACACTGATTCGTGCTGTGTCAAGATCGAGGTGGTTCAAGACGTCCAAGGGAAAGCTTCGTCGCCTCATTCTTGTTCTTGTTTCTTTTGAGTTTTCTTCAGAGCTGAAGAATGAGGGAATTGTCCCTGTCGATTGAAGAGACTGGGCCTTGGTCTGGGGTCAAAGAAGGTTGTGGGCTTTTAGATCCCGAGATGGTGGGTACAACAAAGAACGGGCTAAACAGTGACAGTGACCAAGTGAGCGGCCCCCGTGTGATTTGGCTTTGTGGTTGTTTAATGGCATACATCTTTAAAATTCAAGCTTTTGTTAAGACAAGAGCCACGCTGCAAGGCTAGACCTTGAGATGCGGTCTCGAACTATTCTTTGACTTGAGACGGGCGACGACATGAACGGGTTTGCTGTAACAAGGGTTGAAATGGAAGCCTTGGCATGGGACAAAGCAGTGTAATTTATGGCTGGCTGCTTATGATCGTAGTACACACAACCCATTCGGAGCGATTGTTCGGCAGATGTGTCAATGCGTTCTGGTGAGGCTCTGTGCCCAGCAGGATAACCTGGACTCGAGATATTCTTGGTATGACTTGTGGATCTCTGAGCTGTTATTCGGGCCCAAACCAATGTTACTATTTGAGCATAATTCGGAGCGTTTCTAGATTTAAGAAAATACCCGAGATAGCCCAGGATAGATGAGGATCTTGCTCTGCTTCTTGTCCTTGTCAAAGAGTACCTAATCTATCTGGGTTGCATTGGACGGGTTGTTCTAGCAGAGGCTTGATTGGGCCCAGGAGTCAACGCCCAGCATCAGCCGGGCAGAACAAGAGACCTTCTGCCACCCTTCTCAAGGTCTTGTCCAATCCCGTGCCATCTTCTACTGCAGCAGCAGCATCATCTTCCATCATAGCCACAGCAGGCTTTCTCCTAGGCCTTCATCTAACCCCTGTCAGGGCCCGGGATATCCACTGAAGTTTAAGGGCTCCACGCACACGCTGGCCTTGAATCAAGTCCCACGCAGCGCCTGAGTAAATCCCAGCCCAGCCATTCCGAGTGAAGTGCCCAGTTCTCAGTTCCTTCCTGCTCGATGGTCTTCCGTCATAGCTCATCTTGTTTCCCAGCTTTTCCCCCTCCACAAACCTCCATCTCCTCCTCATTTCCCCTTCGTACACAAACAAACCTCCATAGATTTCGCTGTTTTTTCTACGTTAGGCGTTTTCTATCACATCTTGTGTTTTCCTCCCCTTTCGAACCAACTCCCCTTGCTTTGATCGTATAGCACTACTGCACAGCCTTATACCCCCTGTCACACCCCGCGATGGGTGACGTCTACCAGAGAGACTCTCGCGTCTATCGTGAGTGGGAGCGAGATGAAGGCTCCTCAGACGACGAGCGTTATCGCAAAACTACAATCCGACGATATAAAGTCGCGCCCAGCAGGACTGACCGATACGACCGCAACGACCGAGCTTCCGAATTTGACGATGGACGCTCCCACGTCTCCCGCTATGGCCGTTCCTCAGGCGACCTAGCAGAACAAGACCGACGCTCTTATGCCGCGGATCGCCCTCGCTCAGCTTTTGAAGGAGCTCCTTCGCATGCCAGCTTTCACGAGGACCGTGGTCGAGACACAGCTCCTCGATCCTACGTCTATGAGAAGGAGATTGAGCGAGAAGCTTATCCTCCTCCGCCCCCACCCATGCCGATGCCCGCACCTTCTCAGGTAGGCGCTGAACGACCTCGTGGGCAGAATTTCGTAGAGACCAAGGAAGTCGAACGCGATTGGGACCGACGCTCCCGCTTTGACGCTCTGTTCGACGATGATGTCAAGGTCGAGAATCGGATGGTGACTGTGGACCGCCGAGACGAAGGCGATTATCGCGTCGACAAGCGAGTCGAGGAGCACATAGACGAACATGGCTGCGATGTTGAGCGATACCGCAAGGAAACGGAATATTACACCCCTTATGATCCTCCACCCGCCCCGGCTCCCGTCATTATTCGACAGCGAGCCCCTGAACCGCAGAAAATTATTGTTCAAGAGGCCCCTCCACCGGCTCCCGTCATCGTATCTCCTCGCGAGCAGCAGCAACCTGGTGTGGTCGTCATTCGTGAAAAGGAGCCCCAGCGACAGATGGTGAGAAGGGAGCATCGACACCGCCCTTCAGAAGAAGAGTATTATTACCGCCACGAGCATCGGGACTCTCGTGGAGATCGCGACTACGCTGTCGAGCGATATGACCGCCGACGCCGTGATCATGATCACTACAACCATTACAGCGACGATGATGATTACTACGTCCGACGTAAGATTGTTCGCCGCCGTGAGGCTAGCGAAAGCCCCCACCACAGGCGCCACCTTGCAGAAGGCGCTCTTGCTGGCGCTGGTGTCACAGCACTTCTTAACAGTCGCCGTGACAACTATGGCGAACTGCCTGAGAATCGCGGACGGAAGGTTATTGCTGGCGCTGCTCTCGGAGCGCTTGGTACCGAGGCGTTGCGAAGAGCTCGTAGCGCTTACGGCGACCGATGGCATGGTGACGATGAGTCTCCCGACCGTTCCTCTCGGCTCAAGCAGGGTCTCGGAATCGCAGCTGTAGCTCTCGCTGCTGCCGGTGCCGCCAAATACTACCAGTCTAATAAGATTGAAAAGGAGGAGGCGATCCGAGGCAGAAGTCGCGGTCGCCGTGGCTACCATTCTGATGATTACTCGCGCTCTCGCTCGCGATCCATCATTCGAAAAACCACAACGACGACAAAGAGTACTAGCCGCGGCAGTCGCCGTCGCAGTCTATCAACTGCGGCTAAGGCTGCTTTGGGTACTGTTGCTGCCGCAGGTGTTGCCAAACATCTGCGCAACAGGTCTAAATCTCGAGGCCGCAGCGGCAGTAGGTCAAGCAGCTCACGCAGCCGATCCAGGAGCCGCAGCAAGTCCAGGCTTCGCCGCGGTGCTGAGATTGCAGGCGCCGCTGTAGCAGCCAAGGCAGCTCACCATGTCTGGAAGAAGCGCAAGGATAAGAAGGACGACAGTGCTAGTAGCAGCGATGATGAGTACTACCGACGAGGCCCTTCGAGGAGCCGGAGCCGGAGCAGGTCCAAGGCCAGATCCATTCATACAGAGCGCGGGACTGATCCTGAGCTAGGCCCCGTAGTTGAATACGGAACCGATCCCCTCGCGCCGCAACCGCCCCCCAAGGCGTCGCGAGGCTACGAATCCGAAGCGGAGGCAAGACGTCGGCGCCGTAGACGACGTGACCGTAGTCGATCCGCGTCGTCTGCTGGTTCCAACCATGACCGTAAGCGCAGCAGAAGCCGACTCAGAACCGCGGCAGCTGCAGGAGCTGCAGCCTTGGGCATCAAGGAATACAAGGAAAAGAAGGATAGGGACAAGAGAGAGCAACGCTCGAGGGAACGTCGGCTTGAATTAGAACGGGAGCGTGAAAGAGACGCGGAGCGAGATCGTCGCGATCGAGCTGCTAGGTCTCCCTCACGGTCCCGTTCTCGAAGCCGTTCCAGGAAACGTGAGCAGTCCTTGCGTGACGAAGATTGTGATGACTGACCATTACTTAACAGGTTTTGATGACTACGACGACCGCCGCCCACGCTCACCACCCATGGCATCCGGTGGTGCGGGCTTCCCTCCATATCCTATGGACCCCTCTCCCTCGCCTGGAGCTCCTTACACCCACCCGAACCGCTCTGGCGAATTTCAACCGTATGTTCCTCAAGATTATACGGGCTATCCTCCACCACCTCCTGGACCCCCTAGAGGGCTTTCCACCGGACCTGCTAGCTACCCACCACCGCCAGGACCTCCTGGGCCACCACCTCCTCCGGGGCCTCCACGTACCGGTGGCCCAAGGCCGCCTGACAATGTGAGTGATCCTGTCCACAACCTGGGCTCAAGAGGCCTAGATGAGGGTGCGTCCAACCGTACTAGAAGGGGTGTTGGATTAAGACTAGGAAGCGTAACTGACTCGACAACAGATAGTTTAGAAGACCCATCTGATGAGGAGTCTCACGCTGCCAAATCGGTGATATTCGTTCCATTGTCGCCCAAGAGCTCGATGACAATGAAACGGCACCGCAAAAAGGCGGCAGCCAAAGAGGCAAAGGAGAGACAAGAACAAGAAGCCCACGATCAGCTTCAGGGTCTTGTGCCTGTCAAGCCACGCTCTCGCTCGAGCCCAGGGTTCACTCCTGCGTCCTCGTCGTCGGATAGCGACTCCTACGGCGGCCGGAGACGTCGGCATCGAAAAGACGAAGACGACCCTGTCGAGGACTTACCTGATCGATTTGATCGACATGGCAGACCGCTAGATGGGCGATCTGCCAAAAACCGTGGGTTGACACGTCGACAGGGCGACTTTGAGTACAAACCCAAGCATCGCGACGATTGGGATGTCAAGGGTGCATGGCAAGTAGCGGGAACGGATGGTCAAGCTGTGGATCAGATCGTTCGTGGTGTAACTGGCGCACTAGAAGGTAAAGGCGGATGGCTTGGTCTACTGGGAAATGTCCTCGGGGGGTTACAGGAACCGGAGCAAAGGGAGTCTATTAACGATGGGCGTCATGAAGAAAGGAGGCGCAGAAGAAGACACCGGGATTAACGACTTGATGATTGTGAATACTTTTGATACGATTTCATTGGTTGGAAAGGAAGGAATAATAGTTTCTGGTTTAAGGTCGAGCTTATGACACGATGTTACGACTATTTATATATTACGGCCGATATAGAAGAAACAAGGTTTATGTCTGTTTTTGAGTCTACCCCCCCTTCGCCCTGTGACCATCTTTGTAAGTCGCAGACCTGTTCATATCTGTGTGACTGAAGTTGAACTGAGTGACCCTTTATAGAACGAATCAAGCAGCAGGAGCAACGTCAGAGTCATGCTCACATATACAGCTATATGTCGAGACATTTAGTACGCCGCCGCATTTCCCACAGAGGAGCAGGTACTTGTCTGTTTGGTAATCAATGTCTTTGGTAGTGACAAGATCTGAACGGGGGACTTCTACTACGTCGGAAGTCGACGAGGTATAGGGTGTGCCAGAGGTGATGGAGTTGCCGGGATTGTTAGATGAGGGAGTGTCAGCGCTTGAACTTGGGGCTGAGTTAGACATTATACTTGGGTTGAAAGGAGTGTCGTTGTCATGTTTAAGGAGTGAAAGGGGAGAAGGGGAGGGGAAGAAGAGAGACAAAAAGTGAAAGAAAAGTGAGATCTCATCGTGACTCGCAGAGTTAGATATACTTGGTGAAAGGGAGTCTGTGATTATCAGTTGGTTTCTCCAGCAGTCTTAGACTGTAAGAAAGAAGCATGTTGTAGAAAGTTCACTTGATGGTATTTGATTACAAAAGTATGGCCAGCTACTGTTGTTCACCATCCCTCCAGAGCGTTCTGGTCGATTCTCTGTAAGTTGAATGCAACCTGGATATGATAGCTAGGTGGGTCTGTCCATAGGATATCAGGGGATAATACATCGCAGTTGAAACTTGGGAAGTTATGGTGCCGTTGTTGGAACTCATGATAGATCAAGGGTCAACATTCTGGTTTCTCGCCATGATATTGGTAAGTAAAAACCTCCGTCTTGTTGTCTATAAGAAAACACAACATGCAATTGGTATCCTTTCATATCTATATTATATGAGCTAACCCCTCTTTATAAATTCATTCGACTCCCCACCGTCTACGCCTATCACCCCCTTGCTCATCATAACTCATCTCGGGCATGCTCTGGCGCTGGCCTTCCGCTATCTTTTTGCAGATCGACGCCATTCTTGAGCCGCCACTTCTGCCAGATGCCCCAGAAGTCGCTCTCCATGTTGGTGTCCATTTGGTCGGGCAGTACGACGGTGTACTCGACATATAGGTTTCCGAACTCGGTCTTGTGGTAGACGCTGTCGCCGTCTTCATGCCAGATGGGCATGCCTTCGCCGGCGACTGTCTCAATATGGCCGGGCTGAACAACGACGCCGCGTGGTCGACTTAATCGCACGACGTGTGAGTCGAGGTGAGTAAGGTTGCGAGTCCAATCACCCATCCAGGCCTCGCGGAGGGAGAGAACCTCGGTGTAGTATAGATCGTTACCCTTGCGATGGAAGAAAGCACCGTCAACCTTATCCGGGTTCTTGTCGTATGAGGGTTCCTGCTCAGATAATGTCACCAGCAAGTCGCCAGGTACCCAGTCAGGACTCTCATCAGCTTCGTTCTCATAGACTAGACGGGAATCGCGAGAGGCTCCACGTTGGATGTTGAGCTGGACAGTCGTAGGCTTCTTCTCGACCCGTTGACCCTGACACGTGGGACACTTGTGCTTGATGTTCTTGCCCCTGCCGCCACAAGCATCACACCTCGTCTGCATCTGCTGGAACATCCCGGGGGCGAGCTGGCGCTTGATGATGCGTATGCCATGACCGCCACAGTGCTCACAAGTATCGACCTGACCATCTGCGCTACCAGTGCCCTCGCAGGCCTCGCAGATATGCTGCTTATTCCAGGAGAACTCGCTATTGGCACCGTTGTAGAAGTCGCGGAGGGAGATTTCGACACGGACTTCGACGTTATGGCCTCGAGGCTCGCTGGATGCCCGTCCAAAGTGGCCGTGACCACCAAAGAAGCGGCTGAAGAGGTCGAAGGGATCATGACCACCACCACCGCCGCCTCCCTGGCGGCGCTGCTGGACGCCGTCGTGTCCGTACTGATTGTAGACCTTGCGCATCTCCTCGTCGCTTAGGACATCGTAGGCTTCGGAGACCTCGACGAACTTGTCATGTGCTGTATCATCACCACTAAAGGATGTCAGTTTGGGGAGCGAATACGGAGGGGAGTGGAGGGGCATACGGATTCTTGTCTGGGTGGAACTTCTTTGACAGTTGTCGGTATGCTTGTTTCAACTCTTTGTTTGTAGCTCCTTTTCCTACGCCGAGAATCTATCCGAGTGTTAGTTTCCAAGTACTTAGAGGTGCATGGAAACGGATGTACCTTGTAATAGTCTTCGGCGCAAACAACTAGCTGGACCAGAGCTAGGAAGACCAAGATGGCCGCCGTATGGAGCAACATTGTCGCTCTGCGTATGCAGAAATTTGAAATTTGAAAATGTATATATAAAAAGGGAAAACTTGCGATCAAAGTTGAAAAAATGAAAGAACCATCGAGGCGTTGCGAAAGGAGGGAGAAGTAAAGTAGACCTCGATCGAGAACAAAGAACTCTCCTCGAAACACCAGCGTGTTATTAATGCTGGCTTGCTCTACTTTTTGGGAGACAATGCCAAGCCTATCGCCGTACCCCTGCAACTGACAGTTCTTATCGAGAAGGTTTGATTGGTGGAGGTGTTGAGGTGAAAGCTGGATTATCCTTCTTCCGAATGCATGCTTAATGTCAAGTTACGCCTGCGGCTGTCGCATTAGAGCTTCTTCTGCCTGGGGCTGTTTTGTTGCCTTCACGTCACATGCCCAGATATTTCACCTAGCCCTGGGTATATATCGACGGCAATTCTCATAGTACCATCACCAGAAGCTCAGGCAAACAAAATGAGCTCTAAAAAGTACGCTTTCCTCCCCATGGAACAGGATGAGGTGGGTCCTCAGAAAGTTACCAAGGAGAAGAAACATCGACATCGACATCGCGACCGAGATCGCGACGACAAATCATCTTCCCGACATTCCAAACCTCGTCGCGATCGTAGTCGCTCAAGGTCGCCTGGTCGGGAATCTTCTTCACGCCATAGCCGACCTAAACAATACCGGCGACGCGATGACAATGCCGACTTCGACGATCGCTGGGCCGACGAGGAGCCACAGTCTGACGAACCCGAAGAGGAGGAAGACGACCGTGAGTTCGAGGAGTCAGCGAGCAAGAGGGTCAAGTTGAGCCACGATGAACCAAAAGACGAGGATCTATCCGATGGCGCAAAAGAGGAATTGGAACGGAGAAAGGATATCGAAGAGCGCGAGGCTTTCGCAAAGCGATTGAGGGAGAAGGACACCAAGAAATCAAGGAACGACGACAGAGACGGAGAGTCCTCGTCGAGAAGGAAACTCGCAGAAGACGCCGAAACGCGGAATCAGGCCCTCCCTGATATCCGAGAACGATCGCGACAGGAATACCTCAAGAAGCGAGAGGCTGAACGACTCGCTCTGCTACGAAAACAGGTCGCCGAGGAAACTGCCGAACTACGGAGTGGTGTGCGACTGTCCGAGAAGGAGAAGGCCGAATTTGCCAAGAACAGAGAGATTCTACGCTTGGCTGAGGAGCGCCTCAAGATCGATGATCACCGAGATGGATACTCCATGCCTGAAGATTACATCACCGAGAAGGGAAAGCTTGATCGCAAAAAGAAGGAAGAGGCACTCTACAAACGATACGTCGAAAAGGACGAGTTCGGACAGGAGAAATTTGTTACTGAGCACGACGAGTGGGAGCGAGAACAAGCGGCCAAGGCAAAGGCACAGATCCAGCGTACTGAAAGGGAAAACGACGACTACGACTATGTTTTGGATGATGCGCAGTACATCCAGTGGAACCTGGACTCGCGGATGCCAGGCGACGATCAGAAACTGACCAAAGAGCAACGGTTCCTCGAGGCACAGATTGACGCGGCCGAAAAGAAGGCGTTGTCGATTCAAGAAACGAGAAAGAGTTTGCCGATTTACCAATACCGGGATGAGTTCCTTGCTGCATTGGAGCAGTATCAGGTTCTCGTCATTGTGGGAGAGACTGGTAGTGGAAAGACGACTCAGCTACCACAATATCTTCATGAGGCGGGATACACCAAAAACGGCATGAAGGTTGGATGTACACAGCCTCGACGAGTGGCGGCCATGAGTGTAGCAGCTCGTGTAGCCGAGGAAGTGGGTGTCAAGGTCGGCAACGAAGTTGGATACACTATTCGGTTCGAGGATTGTACCAGCGACAAGACTGTTCTCAAGTACATGACTGATGGCATGTTGCTACGAGAATTTATGACGGAGCCGGACCTTGCAGGATATTCAGCGCTGATGATCGATGAGGCTCACGAACGTACAGTGCATACTGATATTCTGTTGGCATTGATCAAGGATCTTTCAAGAGAACGACCTGATCTGAAGTTGCTGATTTCTTCGGCTACCATGAACGCTGAGAAGTTTGCGCAGTATTTTGACGATGCGCCCATTTTCAACATCCCTGGTCGACGATACCCAGTCGATATCTACTACACACCTGCTCCAGAGGCAAACTATCTCGCTGCGGCCATCACGACAACATTCCAGATTCATACAACCCAGGCCAAGGGTGATATCTTGATCTTCTTGACCGGCCAGGATGAGATTGAAGCAGCCGAGCTCGAAATTGCAGAAACAGCGAAAAAGCTCGGCAGTCGTATCAAGGAACTTGTCATCTGTCCTATCTATGCCAACTTGCCATCTGAGTTACAGTCAAAGATTTTTGAACCCACACCAGATGGCGCTCGCAAGGTTGTTTTGGCTACCAACATTGCTGAAACCAGTTTGACTATTGATGGTATCGTTTACGTTATTGACCCTGGCTATGTCAAGGAGAACGTCTACAACCCTGCTACGGGTATGTCAAACCTCGTTGTTGTGCCCTGCTCAAGAGCTTCCGCCAACCAGCGAAGTGGTCGAGCCGGTCGTGTTGGTCCAGGAAAGTGTTTCCGTCTATATACCAAGTTTGCTTACATGAACGAAATGGACGAGTCGACTACACCTGAGATTCAACGGACGAACTTGAACGGCGTTGTGCTACAACTCAAGTCTCTTGGTATCAATGAACTGCTTGATTTCGAGTTTATGGATCCTCCGCCCACAGAAGCTCTTATCGGTGCGCTGAATCAGCTATTTGCTTTGCAGGCGCTGAACCATCGCGGAGAGTTGACCAAGCTTGGACGTCAAATGGGTGAATTCCCTACCGACCCTATGCTTGCCAAGGCTGTGCTGGCCGCTGACAAGGAGGGATGCGTGGAAGAAGTGCTATCCATCGTGTCGATGCTTGGCGAAGCTTCTGCACTTTTCTTCCGACCAAAGGATAAGAAGATTCACGCAGACAGTGCCCGCAACCGGTTCACAGTCAAGGATGGTGGCGACCATGTAACGCTGCTCAACGTTTGGAATCAGTGGGTTGACAGTGACTTTTCTCCAGTCTGGTCCAAGGAGAATTTCCTCCAACAACGCTCACTAACACGAGCACGCGATGTCCGCGACCAACTAGCAAAGCTCTGCGAGCGTGTCGAAGTCGCACCCTCTACATGTGGTGCCTCCAACCTCCGACCCATTAAGCGTGCCATTACAGCAGGCTTCTTCCCCAACGCTGCACGACTGCAGAAGAGCGGTGATAGCTACAGGACAGTCAAGAACAACACGACTGTGTGGATTCACCCGAGCAGTGTGTTGATGACCATCGACCCGCCGGAGAAGATGGTGGTGTATTTCGAGCTTGTGCAGACGACTAAGGAGTACATGCGCAGTGTGATGCCGATCGAGCCAAGATGGTTGGCGGAACTTGCACCGCACTTCCACAAAAAGAAGGATATTGAAGCGATGGAGGAGAAGAAAATGCCCAAACAGCGATAGTTATGAATACAGATTTAACGCCTGCATATTCCCAATAAATACATTCTAGTCCATTGACCTGGTATATCCTCCTCTTATTCCCACCAAGTACCCTTCATCTTGGGCTCTTCAGACTCTTCTTCCGTGTTTTTGTCAGGCACCCACTCATATAGAATGTCTGTTCTCATGGTATACTTGATCCCCTTGTGTACCGTTGCTCCCTCATGGAAAAGTCCTTTGTGCTGGAAGATCAACACGCTGCCAGCTTTGGGATTGACGTCAACTCTGTTCTCTCCCTTTCTATCGAGGAATGAAGTTGCGCCGCCTTGAAGCTCCGATTCGGGATCATTCTCGACAGAGTCGTTGAGGTAAAGATGCACTGTATAGAACGTCTCAAACTCCTTGCCCGGCCCTTCAGTATAGTAGTAGGGACCATCACAGTGGGCTGTAATATTGTTAGTCATGCGCTTATGAGAAGATGATTTGGTTTGACTTACGCTTGAAATACTGTCCTGGTGAGTATTTGAGGAAACGCATCCTCTCGTTGAAGCGACTAAAGACCCATTTCCCACCCTTCATATAAGGCTGGGGAGGCACGACGGCCAAAAGGTCGCGTAGACCTTCAGATTGAGCGCAACGCTCCCACAGGCGATCGACGAGGGTCTGCTGATTCCAGATGATGCGGTCGCTCTCACGATATCCCGGCGCGGGAGCCTCCAACCCCGGACCAGCACTCACCATAGCAGGCCTCCACGCCGACACATCCTCATCAGCCCGTGGGACGGAAGCCTCAGCTAGCGAAAGTAGCTCGCGGCATTCTTCGGGACTGAGAACATTGTCGAGGATGATGGCGGTGTGGCCGTCGTATTTTGGAAGAGGAGAGTTGGCAAAGTCGATATTATGAGTTTCTATCGGCTTTGAGAGCTCAGACGTGAGGAATGTGTCTGGGATGGGAACATCATTAGATGTGTATGTTGGTTGGACAAACATGGGTGCTTTTGAGGGATCTCTTGGTTTGAGGAATGGATGTTTTGGAGCGGCGGGTTTGGATGTAAGACCCAACTTTGAGGCGATGTTGGAGAGCATCCTTATAAGCGACAAGGATTGTTATTATTAACAATGAGTGAATAATTAATGATATTTTTCAAGGGTAGTTTGCAGTAAAGCTGCCTGTTAAGTAGATATATCCCAAAGAGGACAGTTTCCGACAACTTGAAGACAGATATTGGCTGGTTTTATTGATGTTGTTGCTGCCTATCTTGTAGGCATCGAGAGTGGCTGTGTGGAGCATGAGCCACCACTAGTCCTACGCCGTTTGATAGCTAGGCGTTCATGATAGTCTTGCATTATATTGGTACATTGAAGATCTATCAGGCTGCTATAATAAGGACAGATAGGACTTGTCAAGGAGTTGTGCTCGGTTATATTGTGTTGTGTTGATAATTTCGTAGCCTTAAATATGGAGTGGTATTCTAGCAGGCCTGGCTCTATTGCGACTGTGAATTCTGTAGCCTGCTGAATCAACAACATGGGCTTGATAATTTGTAAAATGATAGAAATTCGAGAGAACTTGAAGTATTGGGTTTTTAGTGTCAAAGTTGACGGTGTACTTGATACAAACCTGTGGCTTTTGCCCGGTTTCGAGTTAGGCATTCTTGCTGGCACGGTCGTTGAACAGCTAAGACCATAGCCTTGTAAGCAAGATGAACGCGATGTCATGACTGGTTTCAGCCATTTCGATGACTTGACCAAGACACATTCACAGTGCAATGTTCAGGCAGGCGGTTGCTGTGCATTGGCTATTTCGCTTATGTTGGGAAGCATAGAAGAGAACGACTTGCTTATCCTTCATTTTGAGTAATTCAGTGTCGGATCAATGACTCAGATCCGTCGAGTATTTTGCCATTCGTCGAGACTGTAGCTTTACAGGCCATGAGGTATCCATAAAGACAATAGAGTCTGGTCGATTAGATCCGAGGGGAGATGTAGTTTGCGTATGCGAATGAATGGCTCTTGGGGAGGTTGAAATAGGCGATATGTGAAAGCACCAGGAAAGAAGTCGTCAATGGGTCGCGTCGAGAATAAGCAAGAACATTCGAAGATCAAGAGATGAGTAACGCCATATGTGCG
Organism: Fusarium sarcochroum; assembly: GCA_013266185.1. NCBI lineage: Eukaryota > Fungi > Ascomycota > Sordariomycetes > Hypocreales > Nectriaceae > Fusarium > Fusarium sarcochroum. Next base: position 18,767 of record JABEXW010000096.1, on the reverse strand, counting down.
AGTATGGTAACAACAATGATATGACTGCAGAATTGAGTGATATTGCTGATCTTGACAAATATTAGGTGAGAAGGATGTGTTCGTCATTCGTAAATGTGCTTGCGAAAAGTGCAAAGAACAGGATGAGCATGCACCCATAGAAATCGTCAATTTGGAGATGTGACCATGATGAGGGTCTTACAATGGCCTGAATTGAGGAGAATATTCACTCGTTAGAAAACTGCGGGCGATCATATTAATCTTCTCGCTTTGTCGAATGCTTCTTCTGGGAGGTTTACGAATCTAAAACACTTTTGAAAGCTTGCTAACCTGGATGTCAGGCATCATGATACTCTGATACTAGATTGACTTCAACTCCACGGAAATGTTGGTGTTTACAATTGACTCGGGAATAACACGAGCTCAGATCCTAGCATCGCTTAATCAGTTTCGAGAAGAATAAGGCGATAAAAGAATAAGCGATCGTAACAAGGTTGTCACACGGCGCAGGAACCTGAGCTTGGCAACGCTTGGGTCTGATGTTTGCCGGCTTGGCCAGACTAGACGTGACATGGGTGTTGTGGATGTCATGAGAGAGCCGCCTCTATCGTCAAAGACATTAACAACAATCTCATGAGCTTAAGAACATCCTGTGTGAGAAATAAGCATGGGCAATGTTGTCATTAAATAGAAGAATTGCGACATTGATTACTTCTTAAATGCTTGCATAGAACAAGGCCCAGATCTAAGGGTGTTTCTTGTTCAGGACATGTCTTAGCAAATCGTTACCTACGACATTCCACTCTAACCAGGCGATTGGGAATCCTCCAGCAGAGATTTCAGAGGATCGCATCATGTGAAATACCATACGATAAGCTTATTACTGAATGTGTCTAAGCTTCGGCCCTATCATGCCGAGAGTGACACCCAAAATCCCCGGTGAGGCCGGTGCGACGTTACCATGAAGAGAAAAAAAGATCGAGTTCCCATTCACAGAACGGGACAGGGGTTTTTTGGTGCCAAGGTAGATCACTCCTTGGGCCTTTTGCTGATCCCAAGAAGCTTAGTGACCTTCCACGTTGAATCTAGCGGATTGGCTTTGGACGATCCCCATTGACATGGGAGGCTGGTTGAAGAGCGATGGAATACCACTTTACAGACTTTACAGTACGTAACTGCAACTGCTTGACAGTTGGATAGTGGATTTGCCTCTGAGCACGCAATATCTCGTGCCTCGCTTTACGAACCTTAGATGTAGTACATCAGCAGCCATGCAGAGCAGATTTGAAGTTTAGATGGAATACACATCTTTTCTCAGTCTCTGGCTGAGATGCTTTTGTCTGTATAGTTTCTGCCTGCCCTTGTTAAAAGAAGTCTAAAGATGGCATACTTTTCTTCAGCGCCAGAGTCCAAAGAGACTGGCAAGTCGCCTGACGATGACGTCGAAAACTACCCGCCCAGACGAGACAGCGATGCGCCTCGTGGTCCTACGCAGTCGGATCTGCTGGCTCGCTCGCTTTCAGCGCGCCAGGTGCAGATGATTGCTATTGGAGGTACGATCGGTACTGGTCTGTTCCTCGGTACGGGAAAGTCTTTGGCTACGGGTGGTCCCGCGTCGATATTGATCGCGTATACGATTGTGGGAGGGATTGTCTTTACTACCATGTTGGCCCTGGGTGAGATGGCGGCTTTTATCCCCGTCGCCGGTAGTTTCTGTACCTTTGCAGGGTGAGTAACAAGTCATTTTTGGTGGATTCAGGTTACTAATAGCGAAATAGACGCTTTGTTGATGATGCGTTTGGGTTCGCTCTTACATGGAATTACTGGTTCAACGACGCCGTATCTACAGCTTCGGATCTTGTCGCATTACAGCTCATTCTTCAGTACTGGACCGACAACTTTCCAGGATGGGCGCTGAGTCTTATCTTTTGGGTCGTGCTCATTGGCGTCAATATTATTTCCGTGAAAGCGTATGGTGAGCTTGAGTACTGGCTGAGTCTGCTCAAGGTCATCACCATTGTTGTCTTTATCGTTATGGGTATTGTCGTCAACTGCGGCGGCAACGAAACGGGAGAGTATATCGGTGGTAAATACTGGCATTTACCTGATGCTCCTTTTGTCGGGGGTATTGGTGGCTTTGCCTCTGTTTTTGTCACTGCTTCTTTTGCTTGTAAGTCCCAGGCAGTATCACATTCATGAAGAAGAGAACTAACGATGTTAGACGGAGGAACTGAGAGTATTGCTATCACGGCTGGTGAAACCAAGGATCCCACCAAGAATATCCCAAAGGTCGTCAAGAATGTCTTTTGGCGCATCATTCTCTTCTAGTACGTCCTCAACCACAGTCTCTATTTCTCAGACACTCACTAACACACCTATAGTCTCCTTTCAGTCCTCTTGATTGGTCTCAACGTCCCATACAACTACCCCGATCTCGATTCCAAGGAAACTCGCACCTCACCCTTCACCATCGTCTTTGAGATGACAGGCGCCAAAGCTGCCGGAAGTGTCATCAACGCCGTTATTCTCACCAGTGTTCTCTCCGCTGGAAACCACGCCCTCTTTGCTGGTGTGAGACTGCTTTACACTCTCGCTCTGGAAGGTCATGCGCCCAAGGTCTTTGGTAGGCTCAACAGAAACAGAGTTCCGTGGATTGCTGTCCTGGCAACAGGCTTTGTGGCTGGCCTTTGCTTCGGTTCAAGTTTCATTGGAGCTGGAGATTTGTGGTCTTGGCTTCAGAAGTAAGTCCTTAACATCCCGGATTAAAGTGTTGTTCTGTGCGTGAACGTAACTAACATGTTGCAGCATCGTCGGTGTCTCCAATCAACTGAGCTGGATCTCCATCGGAATCACATCGATCCGCTTCCGCCAAGCCCTCGCCGTCCAGGGCAAGACGCATTTACTCCCCTTCAAGAACTGGACGTACCCGTACGGACCCTGGATCTGCGTCATCCTCAACAGCTTCCTTGTGCTCGTGCAGGGCTGGAGCTGTTTCAGCCCCAAGTTTGATGGTGTCAGCTTTGTCAGCTTCTACATTGAACTGCCCGTCATGCTGATCATGTTTGTCGTATGGAAGGTTCTTAAGAAGACAAAGGTTGTCAAACTGAACGAGATGGATCTTGAGACTGATGTGCATACGATTGAGGAGAAGGTTACGGAGGAGACGGGCTGGAAGGCCAAGGTTAAGAATGTTATTACTTGGCTGTTCTAAGGAATAATGAGGGGAGAAACGATTGACATATAGCACTTCATGATATCATAATTGACTTTTACTCAAGATGGTATTTGGGACCTCAAGTAGGGCCCGAGGGCCTGACTTCAACCGTTGCGAAGAACATGCCCGTCCACCCTCCCACTTCTCAAGCATAATAACCTCATGCTTACTCAGATCAGCATGTAACTCGGGATCCACTGCCCCCCTTCACTGCAATTTTAACCCACCCCAAAGCCTCGACTCAATTCGTGTCGGATGCGATATCAGGCTGCTCTGTAAGCACCTCCGATCCTCGCCCAATCATATCTTTCGAGGGTTGTCACACTATCAAGGTGACAAAATAACATGTCAATACATTCATTCTCATTACTAAGTAACTATTCAAAATGGTGAGAACTTGCTCCCGTACGAAGTTAAACGATCATAATCATGCAGCCTTGGTGTACAATCATTGCAGAACACATTACTCTCCATCACCACCCTCAGCATACTCTTCAGGAACAGTAGGCCAGTGGTCAACACCGTCCTGAATAACCATCATCATACCACCCACCATGTGGTTGTTGATATGGCAATGAAGCAACCAAGGGCCAGGATCAGCCGCGTGGTATCTCACAACGACCCAAGTCGCCTCTGTCTCGGCAGGAAGAGACGTAAAAGCATCGCGGCGAGGAGGACTGACAAGGTTGAATTGATCAGGAACCTCCTTGATGGCCTCCTCAACAGAGCTCCATTTGAAAGGACCTGTCCCAGAGCCGATCTGATACATCTTTGAGCCATGCTTGTGAATAGGATGCGGCGGCTGAGGGAAAAGGTTCGCGATGAAGACGAGATCAACCCACTGGCCCAGCTTTGTCGAGATGGTGACATTGTTGTGGATGTAAGGCTCAGGGTGGAATAGAGTAGGCTTCCGGACGTCTAAATCCTGAGGCATAAGGCGGGAGTCGTTTAGTGCCCAAAGATAAGAGGCACCATCGGGTTTCATGTTCAATTTGAAAGTGACATCAGCAGTAGGCGAGATGGGATCCGGAGGGTAAGGAAATGCAACATTCTGGTTGAAGAAGACAACGTCCTTGGACGCAGGGACACCGACAAGGTTAACGTAAGGTTCAGCCTGTTGCTCGTAGCCGAAGCCATCAACGGATAAAATTGCATGGCCCGCGAGAATTTGCGGTGCGGCGATGGAGTTGAATCGAATCTTGAAGTCTCCCGACTTGTCGACCTTGACTAGCACAGAGTATCTGTCTCCGTTTGTGAGAACGATGGCTTGGACTTTTTGAGGCTCGATGTAAGCACCGTCCATGCCGTACACCCACATGTCGTGTCCATCGATGGAAACGACACCGGTATGGAAGTTGACAGCGCCCACAATGTCGAATGCGATCCAAGTAGCCGAGGCGTGATACTCGTTGTGTACCTTGATAACTTCAGTGCCGCCATGGGATTCTTTGCAGCCGGAAAATGTCCCTGGGAGAATAGCGTCCAAGTTCCCTTGTCCGCCGCCAATAACCGCAAGAGCAGAAGCAGGAAGACATCTATTCACGGTTAGTCTGAACCCTCTAGATTATCTCGGCTACTTACGCCTTGTCTGTGAATTCGGCGCCTCCAGGTACTAGTTTGAGGTAGGACTTTTGGACCTCATTAAGGTTGGCTTCAATAACATCCTTGGGCAAACACTCGACACTTCCTTTGCCGTTGAAGAGGATTGAATCATAGCATGAATCCTCAATGCCAGCCGCAAGCGTCATGTCCCACTTCTCTTGCGAAGTGAGGTGTACGAAATCTGAGATGAGAATAGGCTTGACATGCTTCACAGCATGTTGAATTGCGTATAGAGTCTTTTCATCGTCGGTGATCAGGTGGAATGGGTTCGGCTCGTCTGGTCGTGGGTGGATAACGATAGGTCCAAAGAGACCGTCTTCAATTTGGCCACGGAAGTGAGAGTGGTACCAGAAGCTACCGTAATGCGTCGCATGGAACTTATACGTGAAGCTGCATCCTGGCTTGATGGCATCCTGAGTCACTCCAGGCACACCATCAGACCAAGGTGTACCCTTCATTTCAATGCCTGATTTGTCAATTATTTGATCATTACGTGTTCGGTAGAGACATACCATGATAGTGAATAGTGATTTCTTCCGGTGACTGGTTGTGGACTTTCACAATGACAAAGTCGTCCTGAGTAAACTCAAGTACAGGCCCAGGTGACTTCCCATTGACGAGCAGCATCTTTCGTGAGAAGCCATCTGGAGCATGGTTCTCCCATGTTACTGTCAAATCAAACTTCTTGGTGCTGTTCCAGTATGTGGCAGCCACTGAAGTGATGAGAGAGTGAAGGAGCAGGGGTAGAAATACGACAGATGAGAGTGAGAACTGCATCTTGTATAACAACAAGGCGGATGCCTCACTCGAAATAAGAGATAATCTGCGACAAGACTACCTTGATATAAGGGAATAGCGTACAGTTACTAAAATATCTCCTTGATAGGTAGAAACAAAGCCATGGCGGCGGCATGGCGATATTATACTTGATTCGGAGACTATTCTTGCATCGGCATAACCTTTACAATGACAGCCTTGTAATCAAACTAGCTATACCATAAAATCTACAGCTTACCTTACATACTACGCCGCTCAGTAGCATCTAGAGTTTCTTTCATTCCGTACAGACAAGCCAATGGCCGTCGCTCGTGATGCCTCATCTCCCTAGACACAGCCAGCATTGGTGTAGCTCATCGATCACTAAGCCGGGCGACCTTTCTCAGCTAATGGCCAAACCCCAGATCTGGCGCTACATCAGCCATATTTTCGCAAACGTGGTTATCTGGTCAGCACTAGGGTGCAAGAGTTGGGCTGAGCGGCCGAAAACTGGCAAGGAGTTATTGGATCGCGTATGATGCAAGGTGTTGTCTGAGATAAGCTGGATAACATTTTCCTTCAGCCCTAGATGACGGTGCATAGGTGCTGGGTGAAGCAGTACTTGATCGTTACTTGGAGCTTCACTGATCAAAGTGTAGTGTTGGAGTTGAGGTAATGGCCTGTAGAGCTCTTGAATGTCTCGATTGTTTCACTTTGAGTCTCTGTCTCCGCTATTTGCGAGGAGGCTTGTAGGCTGGTGCCACGGCTGGGCATGAATCAATTCCTCGATACCTCGGTAGGGCTGACATGATGTTTTGGGGGGCTGGCTTGGCTGTCAGCATGCACCAGAAATTTGGACGTGATCAACAACCAATTTGGCAGGTCCTTTTAACACTTCCAGAAAGGCGGAATGGTCCTTGGCATAAATCAGATCTCAACATAGGCTGGTCGAGGCCATCCTCTTCACGAGGCCTGCCAGAGTGGACAGCCAGTCAAAGAAGAATCGACCGCCTCCTGACATAAAAAGGAGTATAATCCAGCCAATTCCTGTTCGATCGCGGGGACAGCCCCCAAATTTCGATGTTCTGACCTTGCTTCTGGACTCACCTCAGCAGTAGTAATTGAATTTTGGCTGACCATCGTTGCAGTATCAGACAAGGCTCAGATCACAGGCACTGGAATGAAGTGGGAGAGCCGAAGAGGGAGAGGCGGTAGGGAGAGTGTGGGGTTTTGAACTTAAGGTTAACAGAAAGTCAGTGTGGGATAAGAGTAAGCAGCCATTTCAGAAAACAGCACATTTCGTGTAGAGTACCCGGTCACCTGGTTTATGGAGAAAAAAGGAAAAGAGAATAAGAAAGAACGGATGAACCCTTTCTCACGGTCTCTACCCAAAGTCCGTCTTACCCCGATTCCTGTTGTCCTTATTGTCGCACAAGGATATACTCCAGTCCGCCTCGCCGTGAATGTGACCTTACTTACCTAATTAGGAAAACAAGAAAACAAGCTAACGGCAGTTATTGTGGACTTACAGCCCTACGAGCTAGACACTGATCTGGTATTCCTTTCGAAGTGTTGATGTTTTACTTGGTATATCCTTACCGCCTGAGTCACCGTGCATCAATGCACGCGAATTAAAGGAATGATTCGAAGTGATTTTCGGATAGTTTGCGGACTTTGTCTCAAGTCCGGGTCGGATAGTCGCTGGAAAACGCCACGGACTGTGAGGGGTTCACGATGGAGAGGGGAACTGTGGTGTCTCATCGTGAATTCGTGTTGGCTGCTACAGAAGAGAAATAACTACTTAAGAACGGACATATCCCATCGTAGACAACTCAATTCAAACAAACAATTCAATCCAATCATCACAGTCAATTACACCTCTCACTCCGTTTACTACATCTTCATTCCAACACCTTCACAATGGGTATCAACCACTTTGCACTTCCCACCGGCGAATACTACGTCGAGATGCGCGACTTCTACAAAGCCGTCCTCGCCCCTCTAGGCTACGAGTTCAAGTTCGAAGGCGAGGGTCCCAATGGTAGTCACTACTGCGGTTTTGGCCAGAAGAACAAGGGTCCCGACTTTTGGCTCGGCGGCGGTGGTGAATCTTCTCTGAAGAAGTATGACGGAAACCTTCAGAACCGAGTTGCTCCTGTTCATTTTGCTTTTGACGCGGATAATCAGAAGCATGTTGATGAGTGGCATGAGGCTGCTATGTAAGTCAATCTCGGATTCTGAAATGAATGGTTGCTGACTGTGGTTTAGTAAGGCTGGAGCGGTTGATAATGGAAAGCCTGGACCCAGAGAATACAGGCCTGGATACTATGCGGCGTTTGTTCTTGATCCTTTGGGTAACAATGTTGAGGTTATTCACTTGTCTTAGAAAGACAATTTATGGGGTGCAAATTGCGAGGCGTTGAGGAGAGGAGTTTGGGTTGAAGAAGTTGAATGACAGAACGAATAGCTAGTTGTTATAAAAAGTGTTGCATCCCCAAGTGAAGCTCGTCTTATGAGAACGTTATTCCTTATTCTTGGCAATTTTCTCACACTAAGAGTCGAATATCTGGATCTGTGGGTTCTCATGCATAGTGGGAATGCCATCCCTCAATAACCACCAACCGATAATTTCAGGCGGGTTATGTTTAACGTGCCTTTCACCTGTGTCTTCCTCTTCAAAGCTATCCTCAATCTCACACTTCACTTCCTCCCACGTCCTCATGGCCGGACCAAGACCAGTAGTATTCACATTGAACAAGATGTTATTCAGTAGCGATGCTCGATCCTGGCCTCGATTCCTTGTCGTTTCCCAAGGAATCTGAACGCTCCCTGGCAGCGGAACAAGCATGGCCTCGTATCTTTCCGCGTGAAACGGTTCTCTTCCCCACATTATGCCGCCCTTGTGCCGCATCTTGGGGAGGATGTAGTTCAATGTTCGCATGCGCGGCATATAGGCATACAACGGTTCTATGGCTGCCCTCCAGTAGCTAGCTATTGTTTCGTCTTGAGATGGACGAGGGGTATCTCTGAAGAAGGCGCGCCATTCAATACCGACGTTGAGTACGCGGTCCCAACCAGGGACTGTTATTCGAGGCTGGCCTGGTTTGACCTGGAACGTGGTGCGTTGATTCCGGTCGAAATAAAGGACATCTGTTTCTGGTTTGAACCAGACGCCTAGATCATCTCCGTGGCGTGAGAGGAAGAAACCCTCGCGTAGAGCGACGGTGCGAGACTCGCGACATGTCTGTAAGGCGACGGGAAGTGCGTGATGGGTGTGAAAGTGAAAACACATCTCGCGTTTTGTCGAATCGTTGGAAGATTCTTGCCTCAAGACTTCTTTGACGTGGAAGATGCGACGGTTGGGAAGAGTGAAGCTCCAGACAAGATCTCGTAACTCAAGTGGCAGGTTGTTTAGCTCTAAACGCTGTGGTGCTGTGTTTTCAATAGAAGCCATCATGATGGTTCTTCTGGCTGTACACTACAGCAAATGACCAAAGAATTCATTGGAAACGACAGTAAATCTTTGTCGTGGTGAGTGAAAACTTATAATAGGATTCATCTTCAGGCATCCGAATTTCGTGATGTGTCGGCGGCTAATCTGCCTATGTTAGTGGAATGAGCCTCGTAATCACCGGCGTCATTACAAACAGGCACCAACAATGGTAGTGTAGCGCCGCGAACATTTGTAGCGTATTCTGGTTTGGAATATTAAGAATAAATTTGTATAAATGTCAATCGCAATATCTCGGGCTCTATGGCTGAGCTTCGTAGATGTACAAGGTGCTGTTGTGCTGATCTGGTAACAAGTAAAGCCTCAGCTTGCCATCCTTGACACTAACATCCATCGGGTTCTGCGTCAGCCTTACGCCCAGCTTACTCTCCAGTTCAATTGGTATTTCAACCAGAGGGACCATCGTTTCCACATCTACAAGCGCAATGCCACCGAGGTTATAGCCGCCTATTGTCGCGACACCTGAACAGAGCATAACACTCTTGCCGCCATAGAACTTGCTGTGGCCGAGCCATTTGCAGTCTTGATAGTCGATAAAGTGGCTAGGATTTCGCACAACCTTCTCTGGCTTGGGAGCTGCGTCACATCCCGTCTTGGCGTTCTTGAGATCCCATGTAGCAGCGTCTCGTCCTCCCCAGTTGAGGGCAGTCACTAGGTTGTCGCGAGTGTCGTGTACGATGCCGCCAAGATGATCATTGTAGTTAAGTACGCGTTCCGGTACCAGCGTGGTTGGGTCTGTCCGATACAGGTACGCAGTACTATTAGGCCGATATTGCGCGATGGTTCCCCAAATGTACTGGCCGTCGTAGTCAATACCTCCATTGTGATACTCGTCTTCGCCTTCCTTGGTGATCGTCGCATCGGCTAGAAGCTCGCCTTTTCCGTTATATACCATCAAATGAGCTAGTCCTGCGCCGGCTGTTCGATCTGTCCCGTTGATGATTTTGCCGTACTTTTCGGTGGGCTCGGTCCAATGGCCTGAACTGACCACGTAACGATCATCGCCAAGGCGCACTATACCCTCAGGCTCGAAAGTGTCGCCTTCAAAGGTGATATTGGCGATGCTCTTCCATACTGTAGACCGGCTAAGTGTCTGAAAAATGTGGATGATCTCTGCGCCGTCTGAAGCCGCATGAGACGGAGGCAGTGGAGTAGGAGCCAGGGGGACATCCTTATGAAAGGTGATATTCCGCGCCATAGCTAAAGCTGGGCAAACAGCGATTGCACTTGTAAGTTTCATGTCTGTAGTTCCAAGGTTGAAAAGAAAGTGTGCATGAGGTGTGAGCATAAAAAAAGTTAAAAGAATGAGGAGCGGCACCGTCACTTTAAATGCTGTGCTCGTCCACCACAACTCACCCTCCGGAAGAGCGGCTTCGTCTCTCAGCCGGCGGCGATTAGTATCTGCATCTCCATCGTCATGCATGCTCGATTCCGGGGTCAACACAAAGAACGTGAGGGGAAATGCGATGATGATTGCAGCTGTGAAGCTGTTGATGGTGCAAGGTCAATAGGAGCTCTCTAAAGTGGACCAACCCGATAGCTCGGCGCTATCACGTGGAGCGGGGCCGAAGCTCCGGCCCCGTTACCCCGGACTTCTAGGCGACGATCCGCCATCCAGGGTCTTTGAGGGACCGGCATCATTTTGGATGACATTTCGGAAAGTATGCACAGAACGTTTAACGCACTCAGGTATCTTAACAAAAGTAAGGTGGGTCAGAGTAAATTTCAAGGTGCCATCGGCTATTATGCTTTTAAGATGCGTCTCCAGGCACACAAAGCATGCTGAACTTTAATACCGTTCGGTATATAATGTTCACTTTCTGTTCTTCAGACGCTGAGGATTTTCTCTTTCTCAAGCACCACTTGCTATACCGTCTTTTGTGACCTTAACTATGGAAGCGCAGGCAGTCAAGACCCGATTCCTCGTCATCTCCGACACACACGGACTACAGTTTCCCGACGACAGAAAGCCCTTAGAGCCTGTCAACGTGGTCATTCACTGTGGAGATCTCACACAAGGATCTAAACTCCACGAATTTGAAGATTCTATCCGCCTTCTTAAAGGTCTCAATGCTCCGCTCAAGCTTGTTATAGCGGGTAACCATGACTTCACACTCGATACACCCATGTTCAAGAAGAAAATCGCAGAAGTAAGACCTCCACTTGAACCAGAACTTGTAGAGCGAGAATATGGTGCATTTGGTCAAGCAGAACAACTTCTCTTCGATGCTTCTAGCGCAGGTATCGTTTTTCTCAATGAGGATACTCATCAATTCGATCTAGCCAATGGAGCACACTTAACGATTTACGCAAGTCCATACACGCCATCTACAAATGACTGGGGCTTTCAATATGATCCTAAAGTAGGTCATGACTGGGACATCAATCCGCAAGTTGATATCGTCATCACTCATGGACCTCCACGGGGCATTCTAGATATGACAGCATCCAAAGAGCGTATCGGATGCCCTGGGCTCTTCCAAGCAGTCGCTAGCGCCAGACCTCTCATGCACTGCTTTGGACATGTACACGACAGCTGGGGAGGTAGGTTGGTTAAGTGGAGAGCCCCGATGCCTGAATTACCCTCACATTTTTCGGCTATCCAGAATGAGAAGTCTATCACGATAGAGAGTCTGGCTCGGCTTAGGGATGGGAGGTTTGATACACCAGAGGTGGTTCAGGAGAGAGAGGACAGGAAAAGAAGATACAAAGGGGCGAAGTTATGCCTTACAAAGCATTGCAAAGGTGATGATCACCCACTTGCGCCTGGTTCTCAAACTCTCTTTGTTAACGCGGCCATTCAAGGGTCGGAAGAAGATCCTTTTCATTACCCTTGGCTGGTCGAACTCGACCTTCCATCAGCCGAAGGTCCTAAAAGCTCAGAGATTACAAGATCTTCCGATAAGACATAAGAAATCAATTCATCCTGCAACAAAGTTTCAGATATTCTTATAGCATTGTGAATGTCTACTGTTCTATACGTGAACCTGATGCATAGCCTCAAGTGCTTTCTGAGCTGCTACCCGAGTCTCTGTAGGAAGGCTTTCCATTTCGGCAAACTCCTCCCATCTTTTCCTGAATAATCTCCATTGATCACCATCTATAGGTTTATCTTTTCGTTTCATAAGACTCTGACCGCTCTGGGTACGTTGGCTGTGCACGTCTTCAGCATCAGGGTCGCCTCTGATCAGGCAAAACATCTCGCGAGCTGCATATATGAATAGCTGCGCAGCTGCCTCAACACATCCAGAGTCAATACGTTCTTCTTCTTTCTTCAGAAAATCGTTCATCGCGATTGAACCAGCCCTGTCTAGTGCAGCGCCTTGCATTGCGAGTGTCTCATCGCCTGTTGCAGCAAGTCGAGCGGTGTACATATTGGCGCTAATGCAGCTTGCGCGGCGCTTTGAGTACTCATTTGGCGAGTATTTTTCGAGTGTGTAGTTGGAAAAGTAGTCTGTGAACTCTATGTTAGCAAGCTTCAGTGTTGGATGGTATCGTGGGTCATCTTTACAATTCTGTTTATCGGCCCAGTCTGATGGCCACCAACTGAGCTCCCGCCAATAGTATCCATCATCAAAGTCGAAGTCATCTCTATCCTCATCTTCGGGTATCTCAGCCCATGGCAAGGTTTGGATAGTTTGCAGAATAGAAATGATGGTCGGTTGCGCGGTTGGTATGCCAACGGCCCTATCGTTGAGAAGCGTCCAGAGTCCGCAAAGTCTCTGCTGTAGCTCAACAGATGATTGCGCATTCGATGGATACTGTGTCAACGTATTTACTATATTATCCACAGCTTGTTGGCCCTCGATGCATGCTCTCAGGGCATTGATCTGTTCGTCTGTAATGCGATAGGTCTTGAAGATGCTGACTTGATTGTCGTCGAAGAATGCCTGCGCCATATTACAAAGTTAAAGCTCGTTAAATTAATTGTCAGTCTTTCGTACGATTTTAAAAGAATAATTGAAAAGTAAATTGCAAACGCCTAATATGAGAGGAAGAGTCATCAGACTTGTCATGATGCCGCCCCACGTGAGCAGCTAAGGTTCCTCAGATCAACTGTACTAGCACCGTCACCAATGTGAACGCGAGAACCATTAATAGTAATTCTTATTTTTCTTCATATGGTTCGAAATGCGAGTTTCTAAGTAGGATCTTGGGTCGAACGAGCGCTCAAGCTAGAGTCTCAGTAGCTTGGTTCGAATGGTTGGAAACCTATAGTGGCATAATCTCCGAAAGGTCATCATAAGACTCCTCAGAGTTTAGGCCATAAGATCATAGGAATCCTAAAATCATTATAGATTTTAGTAAAATTTATGGCATAGAAGAGCTATGTTTCCACTTCTAACCATTCTTGAACCCCGAGGCCAGGTAAATCCACATGTACAGTAGTTGACCCGGTGGGACGAGCGGAGACAGCGGCATCACGGGATGTCTTGAGTGAAGGAACATTAAAACGGTCGGTAGCTAGGCAACTTCAATGGTATGGAAAGATGATTCGAATACAAATTTCCCAAAGACAATCGTTGTTTTCTGCTAACTTTATCGTCTGGGAGCACTCTCAGGTGTCCAATCTTCACCTCATTTGCGTTCCCTGACCTAACGGCACAACCACAAAACCAGGCTGTGAACAACATCGCAAAATCGCAACAAGCGAACATGTTCGAAGAGATTAGAAAGGGGGCCGACCGCCCCACGTCACATCTGCAGGTTATCTGAGCCCATTTCAATCAGGGTCTTCCCACCACCTTAGATGCCTCTCACCAATCAAACACGCATCTATCCCGCAGCCGACATGATCCGACCTGTTCTGGCAACCCGCGAGGCTTTCTGGGCGTCTACCAACACTGTAAATCTTTGTCTCGCATTTGCAGATTTGGGCTTTGCGATGATGAGATCGGTCGGCCCCATTTCATGAGAGGGACAAAAGGGTTGGCACTGATAGTGTTGGTAGATACTCATTAGACATTTCTAATAAGTATATAAACTGCGCCGAATCTTGGGAATTGTCCTCTTTCGTTTAAAAGACAAGATCAATTACTACTACGGATAACAGTATCCGGGCGTAATCTACAACTGTTGTGATCTACCAAGTTCCTAACAGCTTTCACTTGCATGTTCTCGGTTCCACACAATTGACCAATACATCTTGCCATTGCTCATCATGGCATTGGATTTCAGTCAGTTTGACATCGACAGAGACTTTCCTGAAGAGAGTAAGGGTCACTTTCCACCGATTTTTCCAGCCCTCGCGAGACTGACTTCATGATAGATGTCCGGTATATGCTTGAGAATCCGGAATGGGAAACCAGACCTCCAGGCACTTTCGATCATCAATCTCAGAACCTCCATCGGTATTCAGGCCCAGCAAATAACTACGCGAGCTTTTCTAGCTCTATCAATCTTCATGTTAATCATTCCGGATTCCCACCCCAAGCTTACACCAATAATGCTTCAGCCAGCTCTTCCTCCACCTCTCCCAGGCCTCAGATATAGTCTGGGAGTTATGCAAGTAGACTCGGTCTTGACTCCCACGCCAGTGGCTTGGCCGACATACAAGCGGGGTTATTGGAGATTAGCAGTTCGGAGGATGGCAGTTCTGAGAGTCGTAGCCCGGATGGGGATGATACGGGTAAGCAAAAGCACACTCAATTATACGTTAAAGATTGACTCACACAGGATCAGATACGGGATACACACAATGTTGCGACCAATTGTGGAAGCTAGGAAGGGATTACAAGTCAGTCTCGCCCCAATCTCATATATACTTATCTAACCCCGAAACAGCAAGCACTTCAACCGATGTCACAATCTCAGGTACAAATGCGAGATCAATATATGCGGACGGAAACTAGCGGACAAGAAGGAGCTACATCGACACTACTGGGTTTCACATAAGCCTTTTGCGAGAGAGAATAATATTCCTGATCCGAGGGGAGTATGTGAAGCTTGTGGAAAGGAGTTTGGTCGAAAGGATCGTATTCGTCGCCATCTTGAACGGTTTCCCTCATGCCGTGAGAAGCTGGGGCTCTAAAGAAAAGTCTCATCTCCTTACGACATGAGAGAAACCATTCAAGATGGCGACAAATACGATTCGTTCAACTTTACTGGTTGAGCTCACTACCTGTAACTGATGAAACGTTTGTGTTTGGGGAGTTTTCTTAGTTTTTTTTGTGTTTTGTTTTGGGTTTCTGGTCCTACTCTGCCTAACATTCGTTTTGTATACAACTTGCATTTTCTTGCCTTCTGATTGACTCTGACGTTCTCATGTGAAAAATCTCCTTGACACTTTATCCAATCTAATTATCACCAAATGATGCGGTCCTCCTTTCCTTTCTCTGGTTGCTCCTTTGCAGCGCCGGCAGCTTTTACAGGCTTGGGTTGAGCCTTGATATACTCTACCAGCAACTTTGGGTGAAGAGCTACACCTTCCAATTTCTTCTCCAGTGCGTCTTGAGGTGAGTTCGCGATGATCTCTCGAATCTTTGTAGAGCTGGGTGCATCGGCTGGTCTCCGATCGAGACTGCAGGGCAAAAACCTGATGGTGCCCTTGGGCTTCCGCAGTCGACGACAGATGGAGATTGTGCTTAGCTTGTTGAAAGCCTTGGTCAACTCTTCTTCCACAACTACTTGCTGTTAGATAACTTCGCTGTGTGTCCTTTGAAGAGGTTCTTACCTGATGCCTGTTTGCCTTTGAGTTTCGCTCGAATCTGTCGCTCAAGCCTACCCTGGTCGTAGCTCAATCTTTCCCAGGGCGAGCATCCCGCAAGCTGTCTGAGAGTGTTGGGGTAGCGAAAGTCTACGGATCTCGAGATATCGCTAGTAATAGAGTCGGGGCAGTCCCAGTACTCAGGATTATATCCGCCGTCGCCGGTGATGGCATCTGGGCCGCTGAGGAGAGTGAACTTGAGCTCGATCTGATCTTTACTCAACTCTTTGACAAGGTTGGATCGAAAGTCGGCCCAACTTGCTTCGGGGTTGTCGTATACCCAGGCCCAATCTACTGGGATTCCGTCGCCGCGCCAGAGGTTGGCTCGTTGTTCACGGGGAAGCAGGATTGCGTTGTCTTTGTGTTCCATTTTGTTCTTCAGCATGTCGTCGTCGGTTATAAGGATAATCGCTCCGATGATGTGTAGATCTTCTCCTGCGTTTTCGAATACCTGCTTCAGGAGGTTGAGGTGTCCCTGATGAGGCGGGTTGAACGATCCAGGGAAGATGAGAACCCGGTTCACTCCACGAGGTCGAAGGAGAGGAGGGATCTTAGCTGTGCCATTGTTGAAGGGTCGGTTCGAGGGATTCGGGGTCTTCTCATCAGAGGGCTGAATGCGCTCGATGTAGTCGGCGAGTCTTCTGAATGCCATGACTGGTTCCGAATGTGCTCTGAGTCTGCATGGAGAAGAGAGAAAAGGAAGCGGAGAGACCTGGTTTTATATAGGAGGTGATTGGCATTCACTTATGGCTCGAAGCCAATGCACGGTTGAACAACAGTATACCACTCGTGGCACTTGAAGGCACCTGTTATAACTGACAATGGCGACCAGATCAAAGAACCAGCGCGTCGACGGGCGATGCTCTTTTGGCTTATAGGCTATAATTAGAGTAGGAATGAGGGTTTCTCAGAATAACCATCGATTCTTGAGGCTTCATAGTTGTATGTTCTTCTATTGATACCAAAGCCAGGTAACATGTCGAAGCTGTTACTTGCTTCATTATCAGACTCTTGTCACAATCTGAGATCTTGATGAAAATCACCTTTGCTAAGAGACAGCGGCGGTTTCTGAGAGTCGCGATTGTGAAGTACTATGTTTAGCCTTCGAAATATGATCTTAATACAGTCTTATAGTATAGAAACGCTTGTAGGGTTTCTTTGTTCAGAAAGACTTAGCCCAACCATTCGCTTGAGTTATGAAACGGAGGGTATTTCGGAGGTCTAAAAGTGAAATCCATCCAACTCGGAATATTCTCTGTCTAATCTTCGTATATGACTAAAACATAAGTAAGAATTGGTATATATTGAACATATAATTATTGAATGTATGAGAAAAGCCATAACATTCTTGTGAGTTTTTGTCTCGAGGCTCGAGGCGTTGACTCGTTGTAGGGTAAGCGCATATGAAAGATCACCTCGTGGTATGGGAACAAGGTAATAAATGCAACTCGCTATATATAGACAACCTAACTTGGGAACTCCAGTCAGAATAAAAGAGAGCGTTTCGAAAGATAAAAAGAAAAACATCCCTTTGTCATAGAAAACAAAGAGCTATGAACGTCTGCCACGCTAACACTGATTCGCGATGTCCATCTTGGCTTAAACTCCAGACATCATAATAGTTTTGTCAGTTTTGATGACTGAACCTCGGTCGATATCACAATCGATAGTCAGGGAATCTTGCCGGCATCTGAATCAAGCAACGGGGGTGGTTCGTCAATCAAAAGGGAAAGCCGCATGCACCGCTGCATTGATCGACACCACACAAACACCACATAGCTTAATGCACTGTACTGTAAGTGCACAACATGATAAGATACGATGAGAAACGGGTAAATGCAGAACAACTGAGATTTCTATTTGGAAGGTCCAAATTAATTGAAAAGTACCTCGCGGCTTGTTGAAGCCTCATGTCTTATACGGAACAACGGTCAGATTAGCCGAGATGGACGGAACAAACCTGATCTAGGCGGTGAAATAAGAAAAAAAGAAAAAATATGGCTACGCAAGAGAGAAAGGTTTGTTCCGCTCATTTCGCTGTGCCATACATGGAAACAGGCCAGGGGTGATTGGATGCCGACATGCCAGCTCTCAACCAAAAGATATGGGGTAACGTCACTCCAAGTCATGGAAAAGACAATATGACAGGGGAGGACAGCGATCAGCGAGCGGGAGAGTGCCCCGGGCGGGAACCAAAGGCAATATATTGCATTTGTGAACGATTGTGTGGTGGTCATCATGTTTCTATCCGTGCACATTAATATCAAAACAACATACTGCGACGCCTACAGCAACAGTCGGTTATGAGACAGTCCGAGTCTCGTCTCGGGAATGAGAGAATGTGAGGAGAACAAACGAACGAGATGGACAGTGGAACTGAACTGAACTGAACACATGATCCCTGCTGTTGGAGGGTATTTCACTTTGCTCCTATTCGTCGACGCGACGGCAGACAAGGCTTGGGGCCAACTGGGTCTAGTTTAGCCCGAAAGCTTTTTGTTGGAGATTTTCCTTTCTGGCGTCATGGGCATGATGGACTGCTTTAATCATGAGGGAAAGCGGAAAGCCACAAGGGAGGATGGCATTGTCATATATTTGAGGTGTTTGTTGTGAATAGTCACTTCTTGACGAAGAGGCTGTTGCGCTTGTAGATGTATCTCTGGTCCGAATGCGACGCGATGATCCGAAGAGTTGAGCTGAGCTTGTCGCAATCTGAAGCTCCAGCTTCCAGTTCCAGCTTCGACCAGCTTCCGATCCGAGTCAGCTGTTGTTGGTTCGATCGCGCATGGTTTGGAGCTTCCGTCCATGCCATGGATGTCGACTGCATATCGCCGTTGGGCAAACAGCATATCCCCGTCTTCCCCGGCCTCCCAACCATTGAACTTGAACCAGCCATGCCATGCCATCGAACCTCGCATTAAACAGGGTCTTTGCTCATCGTGTGTGTGCTGTGTGTGTCACTCGCTCATCCATGTCTCACTGCCCACTTAGCGCCCACC